>JBBCBC010000009.1:24765651-24975821 GCA_037126765.1 Stenogyne calaminthoides | reverse complement strand
ACTAATGATCACATGGCAATCGATGAGAAGAGATGAAAAAGCTCCTCGATATTTGGTATCTTGACGGTGGATGTTCAAGACATATGACAGATACAAGAAGACACTCAATTGACTATGTTGAACAAAGAGGCCCATGATCACTTTTTGGAGATAATTCCAAGGATGGATCAAGGATATGGAACTTTGGAAATCGACTCGATTCATATCCATGGTGTTTCATATGTATCCGATTGAAGCATAATTTGCTTTCAATTAGCCAATTTCGTGATAAGGGTTTCAATGTTGAGTTCTCTAAAAACTTATGTTTTGTAAAAGATGATACATCACGTAAAGTTTTACCGATTGGTACAAGAAAAGAGAATGTGTATCTTGGTCGATTGAGTTCGCTCCTAAAGATACATGTTTAGTTGCTAAAAGTTCCACAGATACCAAATTGGTTATGGCATAAAAGAATGAATCACCTAAATTTCAAAACCCTGAACAAGCTTGCAAGATTAGCTCTTGTGAGAGGGTTGCCTAACGAAGTGTTCAGTAAGGAACATATTTGTGATGCGTGCCAGAAAGGAAAACAGATAAGAGCATCATTTAAAAGTAAAGTTGAGGTTTCTACTGAAAGAATACTTCAGTTACTACATATGGATCTTTTGGTCCTATAACACCTGTAAGCACTAATGGTAGGAAATACACATTGGTAGTAGTTGATGACTACTCGAGATATACTTGGGTCATATTCTTACTCAGTAAGAAAGAGACTCAGATAAAGCTGCCAGAGTTACTGAAAAGGCTCAGTATTGAGAAAAATCGAGTGTGGTCAAAATCGATCCGACAAAGGAACCGAATTCATAAATCATATCATATCCGATTATTGTGCGTAAAATGGAATTTCACATGAAACATCACCGTAAAGGACCCTCAACAAAATGGTGTTCCGAAAGGAGGAACAGGACTCGAAAAGAAGTTTCGCAAGGACTATGATACCGGTTTACATTCCTAAAAGATTTTGGGCTGAAGCTGTCAACACTGCATGCTACTCTCAGAACAGATCCATGCTGACCAAGAGTCAAGGCAAAACACCCTATGAGCTTTGGAATGAAAGGAAGCCTCTTGTTTCTTTCTTTCGTGTGTTTGGTTGCAAGTGTTTCATACACAATAATGGTAAAGATCAGTTGAAAACTTTTGATAGTAAAGCTGATGAAGGAATATTCTTAGGATATTCTGAAGTCAGTAAAGCTTTCAGAGTTTACAACTGTAGGACTCTTATTGTGGAGGAAACACCTCATGTTGTTTTTGATGAATCTATTTGTGTTCAGAAGAAACAGGAACATGATGCAGATGAACTGACTAAGAGGATCACCAGATTAAGCCTGAAACAGAAAGATAAATCATCCACTGAACCAGAAAAGAAGAAGTCAGTCACATTCTATGATTGGAGTGACTCAGACTCAGATAAGGAAGTTCAGGATGGAACTCAGGATGGTGAGCCTCAGGAAAACCAACACTCCAAAGGTGACCAATCTGAACAGACACCAGTTCAGACTCAGGTATGTGATGCCAATGAAGATGTGGTCACAATCGAGGCAAATTCGAATCTATCAACCAAAGGGGAACAAATGTCTCGACAATGTTTCAATAGAATTTCCCCGAGGAAGATGATTCCTTTCCTTTTTCGTTGTTCCTCGAGTTTGTCGATTTAATCGAACCTAACATCTCAAATGTTGAGGATATTATTGAAGGGGGAACATCAAGAAGGAAATGGTTAGATAGTCATCCTACAAGTCAGATTGTGGGTGATCTAACTTAAGGTGTTAAGACAAGAAGGTTCCATGGTGAGAGTGCACTATTCTGCTGCTTCCTTTCAGAGAAAGAACCTAACGAGATTGGTGAAGCTCTACAAGATTCTTATTGGATTCTTCTTTATGCAAGATGAATTTGAATCAATTCTCAAGGAATGAAGTATTGGAGTTGGTAGATAGACCGAAAAGGCACAATGTCATTGGAACCAAGTGGGTTTTCAAGAATAAAAGAGATGAAAACAACAACATTGTAAGAAACAAGGCAAAAGGCTAGTTGCACAAGGTTATTCCCAAGAAGAAGGCTTGGATTATGATGAAACCTTTTTTTGTTGTAAAGACTAGAAGCCATCGATTGTTTCTTGCATATGCTGCCCACATGAAGTTCATACCTATCAAATGGATGTGAAAAGTGCATTTTCGAGCGGTGTGCTTAAACAAGAGGTTTATGTGGAACAACCTCCCGGCTTCAAACAGAATGACCAAGTTTATGTGCTCGAGAAAAGCTTTTGTATGGTCTCAAGCAAGCACCCGTGAGCATGGTATGATACTTTTTCGTTTCTCATTGACCATGGTTTTGTCAAAGGGATGGCTGATAGAACTCGTTCGGGATAGAGGATGGGGAAGAGATCTTACTAGTTCAGATATATGTTGATGACATCATTTTTGGATCTCCAAACCATCAGCTATGTGAAAAAGTTTTCAACACTGATGAAAGGCAAGTTTGAGATGTCAATGATGGTCGAGATGAATTTCTTTCTAGGTCTTCAAGTGAAACAATCAAAGGAAGGAATATTCATCAACCAGGCAAAATACACCAGAGATCTGATTGCCAAATATGGTGTACAAAATTGCAATGCAGTTAGGATTCCTATGAATACTAACTACAAGATGGATCCTGATTCAGAAGGCAAATCAGTGAATCATACTGATTATAGAGGAATCATTGGATCATTGCTCTATCTCACAAAGAAGTATGCGGATATAACATTTCTTTGTTGGGATATGTGCAAGATACCAAGCTAATCCTAAGACTAGTCACATGGAGGCTGCCAAAAGATACTAAGATATCTTAAGGGCACAGTGAATAGAGGATTATGGTATCCAACTGATGATAACCTTGAATTAACTGGTTACTCAGATGCTGACTACGGAGGTTGTAGAATTGACAGGAAGTCCACAACAGGAACTTGTCAATTTCTAGGAAGCAAGCTGATATCTTGGTTTTCAAAGAAACAGACCTCAGTAGCAACCAAGATATCAAGTTTAATACATGGTCGCAGGAAGTCGCTGGTGTTCAAGATTCTTTGGCTCGCATAACAATTAAGGGATTATAAAGTTGAAGCCAATGAAGTACCAATATTTTGTGACAACAATAGTGCCATTGTTATTTCACAAAATCCGGTATTGCACACCAGATGCAAGCATGTGGATATCAGACATCACTTCATCAGAGATCATGTTGAGAAAAAGGACATAAGGATGGAGAAAATTCATACTGATAGGCAAAGAGCTGATATCTTGACTAAACCTTTGGCTGAATCAAGATTTCAGGAACTTTCAGTTGAATTAGGGATGTTAGAACCAGGTGTATAGTGTAAATCTGAAAAATTGAAGATTTTCAGATGCATGAAGCTTTCTCAGAATTCTACTGAGAAACTCAGGATAAAATGGAAATATCGAATCGAGTCTCGTGAAACTCGATTTCATCAAGGTCAAGATCAAAGAAAGATCTTTCGAACCCATTCAAGATTTCAAGATATTATCGACATTTTATCAAGGACAGTACTCAGTAAGACTGATAGAGGGAAATTAGTCTGAAGAAGTAAAGACTCATGCGACTCATTTATTGCTCAAGTAAAACTCAGTAATCATTCGCAATAAATACAAAAACACCGAGGAATGTTTTTGGGCGGATCGCTTTTAAATTCAAGAAGGTCAATAAATATTTAATGCTCGCCACATTATTGACCAATGAGGATATTTTGGCGGCTTACTTTTTTTAGAGATCGTTTGTTCAGATAACCCGATTAATCGGAGATTAATCTCAACCGATTGCTTTTCACCTAACCAACACGATTCTCCACGATATCGGTTATATATACCCCTTTAAGCCATTCAAGCCAAAATTTTATCAAACCCTTCGCTCCCAAAATCCTCCGCAATTAAAAATCCCTTTGCCCGTAAATCTCCAAACCCTAAAACTTCAAATTCTTAAATCAATCTCTAAAATGGCCCCAACCTTGTTAGAAATTAGCCATAACCAACAAGCCGTGGGTACGAAGTTCGTTGTCTCACTTGAAAGCACAACCAACTCAAGCCAAAAAAGAGGAGGCTCTGATATGATTCGATTGGCTAAACTTCACCCATCTAGTCGCAGTTTAACTGCACCAGAGTTTCGCAAAAGAGGTAATCGAATTCATCCGTAATTTGAGAATAGATGAAGAAGATGGTATGCATTCTAAGATTACCATATCACATTTAGAGCATTGGCCAAAATACGCCGATTTTGAGAGGGATTTGTACATAATTCGAAAAAATCAATGATGTTTTTTGAGCTTTGTGATAGAGGAGAGGATCCCGCGATGTATATGCGTTGTAGAGAGCAAGAGTACTTAGATAGGATTGCCGAGAACTGTTAAATTTGAGGCAACATTGCATAAGAGGCATCTAAAGCCACAATATCGCAGGTTGATGGATATTGAGAGCAAGTGCATCATGAGTCTTAGGGGAGTTTTGAGTGATTAGTACTCAAGCTCAGATTGATGGCGGCGACGAGGCATCTCCTACCATCGACTTCAACCGGCTGAAATTTTAATTCAGATGGTGTGAGCAAGCCAAGGTCATAAAAAGGGTCAATGGGGCAATCACGATGAAAGGCAAGATCCACCATGCCACCAAAATTGCTTATATTTTGGAGATGTGCAGAGAGGAGGAGGATATCTTCGCCAATTCAACCCCATTCCCTAAATCCAAAATTCTCTTCAAGCCCATCGGGCGGAAGAAGAAGCTGAGCTATTCGAGGGGAAAAGAGAAAAGAAGGTAGAATCACCTTGGCTATGGCCGAGAAAGAGACCCAACAAACCGGGGAAGGTTTGGGAGCAAGGAGCAAAACTTTTGAAGCGGAAGGACCTTGCTCCAAAGCGCAAAAGATTGGTGGCAAGGAGATTTAAAAAAAAGCAAAGGATTCTCGGAGGAGATACAACCCGAGGGCAAAAAGCCGCCAGAAGAGTTCGCCATTACAAGTTGTTGGCTCGATGTTATCGGGACACAGATTCGGAGGAGCGGTGTCTTCCGAGGTGCCGAGACATCACTAAGCAAAATCGCATAAAATTTCTCAGAAATTTTAAATGAGGAACTCAGGGAGATGCCTACCTCGATGTATATTCGCATAAGAATTTCAAGAGTCGATCCAAGATGCGCAGCTCGAACGACGAGCCAACTCAGAGTCAAACCGAGGATATGCCAACTCAGCCTCGTAACCCACTCGATGCAAACCGAGGACTCGAATGCACAAACTTCAGACAGGTACGAGGCTCGTGGAGCAAAATATTCTTGATGAGCTCCAGAGTGATCTACCGCTTGATCCTCAGCAGGCTTCTATCGAACCGAGAGCCCGAGATGGAAGAAGGGCGAGGTCAAGAAGGCGAGTGGAGGAGCAAGGGGGAACGGTTCATCCTGACCGCTACCCCTCGAGCTCAAATTTCATACCCCGACCGCAAGATGTTTTTTCAGATTAAGGACGACAATGTATATCCTCAATCGACTCTTCCCGAGATGCTTGATATTGCCGCATTCGAGGGGAAGACCGGTGGAATGAGGAGACAACCTTCCGACCGACTTCTCGTGGTTCAAGGACAAAGCTCAGATGAAAAATTCGATTTTGATGAGCGGGTTCAGAGGTTACAATGGAGAAGAAGACAATACCGGGTTGGTGCCCCAAGAAGCGGAGACAAATCCAAAGATGGAGATGGGGACCAACAGGGGAGATGCCGAGGATCGGGCCTCAAATGGAAAAAGAGACTTTACATTCGATCAATCGAATCAACTCAGATCGGTTAGCACTTTTCAGTACCTTTTGGCACTATTAACAATTATGCCAAAGTTATCGAAAAGTACTATCTTTAATTTCAATTGTCCGATAAAATGATCGAGGCTCAATTGGAGACGGAGCTCGTGGATGAAGTCAAGCTCAGATGATCAAACAAAGACGAAGGTGCGTAGGTTCCCGAGATTGATCTCACTCCCGTAATGGGAGAAACTTGAGAAGATTGAGCCAATGATGATCAAAATTGCTCAAATGGAAGAAACATTGGCCAATCAAGCTCGAATAATGGAAGGTCTTAGCCATTCTTCGGGAATCGGCAAGATCCAAAACACTCTAACCTCTCAGATGACCTCCATGGAAGAAAAGTCGAATGAAAAGCCGGAGGGAGTCAACGCATGAGTTAAGGTGAAATGAAACAAGCACCGTGAATCAATCAATTTCTAGAGGTGAAATTGGCAGAGAAAAATGAAGTGATGATAAAATCTGTTGAGGAAATGAGCTCAATGATTCATGACCAAGATGACAGAGATGCTTAAAGATGCACCTCCGCCGCTTTGCCCATTTATCTCGAAGAACTTTCTCGGGCTAAGAACCACATCGGAGAATGGAAGATGAGCAAGATCGCTTAGCGAGAGAGATCCATTGGGTGAGCAAAGAGCAAGATCACATGGACAAAGATTTCTCTCAGATTTCTTCCAAATTACTGTGCCAAGAAGGGGAAAAGGAAGGTGAAGACCTCAGAAGTTCATGGCACGCATTTTTGGAGAAGAAGGCTCGTAAAGATCTTTGAAATGTACAATCTAGCCAAAGCCTTAAAAGAAGTTGAAGCTACCGATAAATTGAAATTCGCCAAGTGGAGAAGCCCATCTACACTCGAAGTTTCGAGCAAACCATGCTTGAGGTTGCAAGAGAGAAACCGAAGTGCTAGAACAAAGGTTGGAACAAGCCAGCTTCAGGCCGAATCGCCTATGAAGAGGAAAGCCTTGAGCGTTGTTCAACCCCGAAGCAAGCGTAAAGGCTTTAAGCCAATCCAGAAAAAATTCGATGATGAAGAAATGCGTAAGAATCTCGAGTCTCAACCTCGAAGAAAGTCTTCAACACGAGAGATGCTCAAGACACTCCAAAAAGAACAAGCTAAGAAAGTCGCCGCCTCGGGTCTCGTGGAGCGCCTGCAGGATCGTAAAAAGAAGATAGACAAAGAGCAAAATAAGGAGTGAATTCAGAAGTTTGCGAGCAAGAGGAAAGGGAACATCAAAAGCGCCGAAAGGGGCCCCACGCTGATAAATGGATGCCCATTAAACTCAACGACATGTGGGAAGAAGGAAGAGAACCTTCCGTTCAATTATGATGTTCTCAGGGGAATGGAGAGGGAAGACTCATATCGAACGAAGCATTCATTGAATATCTTCTAACCTTCTATCCAAAGTATCTCCAAGGTCGATTAACCTTTGCGGATGAAGGAGGAGTACTGATAGTAGCCCCCGGTCTATATTCCTATCCTCCTCCAAGACTTGGTAATGGCTTGGTAAATGAGAAGGCCATTACACAAGAAATTGCTCAAGATCTCGGGTCATTGGGATTAACAGGAACCCCGGACATCATCAAGGAGAGGAATGAGTCAAGAAAAGATTTTTCGAATGTTCAACCCGGAGGTGCCGGTGATGAAGTTGAGAAAAGCAAAGCAAATCAAGAGCCAAATCAAGATCAAGATCAAGAACTCGTAAGATTCTCGTAATCTTTAAATTTTTTGTTTTTGATTTTGTTGATAAAAATCTCATTGTAATCAGAATGGTATAATTATCATCAATGAAGATTTATCATTATGCTCAAAAGATAATACCTTATTATCTTATTTACATGTCTTTTATTTTGATATGCCGATTGAATGTCTCGAAATTGAATGATGATATGGGGAAAATTGTTTAAGTATTTAGTAATGAACTACTTAAAGAGATTCATTATCAAGAAATTATGAATGTCTTAAGTGTTGGAAAAAACTCTCTCAATGTATTGAGAGATTGATTTTAAATTGTTGAGAGACAACCAATCTTGTGATAGGATAAACCGAAACCCGAGTATAGGTTATGTATTTGTAACAAGATAGGTTTTTGCATCATCAAAAGGGGGAAATTGTTGGGAGATGAATTTAATAAAAGATTATATGATTTTGATTAAGATCCCAAAACCCCCCGAGTATGACATGTTCGTAATGATCTTGATAATTGAGTCAGATTCAGCTTTTTAGAGTATTAGGATGTTATCTCGCAAAATGTATAGTCACAGATATAGTTCAGATAGGTTTCAAGACTCAAGAACTCAAGATGTTTTCAAGAAACCGAAGTTTGAAAGATGAAACCGAAGTTTCAAGATGAAATCGAGAATCTAAAGGAAGGAGAAATCGAGACTCAAGACCAAGATGAAAACCGAGATATCAAGACTCAAGATGAAATTGAGAATCAAGACTCAAAGATGAAGACTCAAGATATTGAGGAAGATAAATCAAGACTCAAGACCTCAAGACGCAGAAGACTTCAAGACTCAAGATGAAAAACCGAGATATCAAGACTCAGATGAAACTAAGAATCAAGACAAAGATGAAGACGCAAGATATCACCAAGATAAATCAAGACTCAAGATTGAAGACGCAAGAAGACGCAAGATCAAGATCGAGAAATCAAGATCAAGAATATCGAAAAGACAAGAATTATCAAGAAGGTATCAATGCTCAAGATGAACCCGAATGTTCCGAGGCAATCAATATATCTATCCTCAAGGATGCAACATCGAGAGAAACGCGATGCCTTAGAAAAATAGATATTGCCAAGACATTCAAATGCGCATAAAAGGAACTAAGTCAAGTGTTGTTAAGGTTATATCAAACTCAGAGTTTGTAACCAAAAGAGCCATTGAAGGTGTCTACCTTTAACTGAAGACAAAAGTCAAAAAGAGGAAGACAAAGATCGCACCATACCGACATTGACAAAGGATAAAGTCATTGAAAAAAGATGTCAGATGTACGAAAGTTCCAGACTGCAAAAAGTGAAGACCGGCTACATGAAAGGCTATTGCCCAAAAACATGTTAGGGAGTTTCAAACCCTAAATATAGCCGCTTTCACACACCATAAGAGGGAACTCACGAAGCTATCTCTCCAACGGATAGTTTTCAAAGAGTGACCTTGGTGTATGCCTATAAATACTGGTGACCCTCTACTTTGTAAGGTTACGGGAAATTTATACGCAACTCAAGAGCTCAAACTTATTCTTGCAAAAGTTAAAGCACTCAAAAAACCTTTGAATTTCCCAAGTGCTTCTATATTGAAGAGAGCTCACTTTACTAAGCCTAGCTTGATAAGATTTATCCAAAGCTTAGTCGAGAATATCCTAACCCTTTGCATTGTGCTTCATTGTAAAGGATATCTCATCCTAGTTGAAACCAACCGAGAAACCCCAAACCCTTGAGAAGGTAGTTGGAGTGTGTTTGTTGGTGAGAAGAGTTGTAAAGAGTTAGTAAACCACGCGGAGTAGCCGTAAAAACTCTAGAGGAGAAGTTAGTAAGCCATGTGGGTAGTCCGAAAAGCTTGTTGTGATTAGTAAGTAAACTACGAGAGGTAGTCGAAAACTCAAGGTCGGGTTGAGTAAGTAAACCACGTGGAGTAGTCGAAAAAAAACTCAGTCCGAAGTTGAGTAAGTAAACTACGAGGTAGTCGTAAAGCTCGTAAGTTGATAGTGAATTTCTCTCAAGAGTCGAGAGAGTGGATGAGGAGATTGAGTCTCTCGAACCACTATAATTGCCGTGGTTGCTTATCGCTTTTCCTTATCCGTGCTTAACTTGTTGAATTGACTTGATTTTGAAAGCATACTTTTCATCGATATTCGCTTGGAATCAATCCATCAAGTTGCATAAATGAATCACAGCCTAATCACTATTTCATAAAGGGAAGGTTTTTCAAAGAAAGCTTAAAACGAGTATAATCTAAGGGCCAACCATTTCAAGACGATCGAGTAGCTAGAACAGATAGTTATCAAATCGAACTCTCTTCCGAGGATTCAAGTAAGTTAGTTATCCGATCCAAGCAACTCAGGATCTCGACACTCAGATTGGGCTTGGGATTATCCGAGGTATCCGGAAAGCAAGCCAGATCACTGTCTCAAGAAACTTTGACTCAGAGCGATTTGTGCTTCTCGTAACCTAATCTTCGTGGATTATCTCGACCCAAAGTCGACCTCAAGAAGAAAAAGTTTTAAAAACATTGAACACGCAGTATTCCCCCCATACACGTAAGAAGACTTACACCGGGACCAACACCATGTATTCCCTAGTCCTTGGCCAAAACGCCAATCCCGTGGAAGGATCCTCCTTCTAACAATTAACAAAAAGGAAAATAAAATTTGTTGCACCACCTTTGTGGGGATTTACTAATTTTTCCGAACATGGTCCAAAACATGGGGATGAAGAAATCATCCCAAATTTATTTATAGAGGGAAAACGATTTTTTCAACATGGAATAGGGAGGAAAAATCTTTTCTTGATCTCCAAGAAATCTTGAATATATCTCATATATTCTTTTCTCCATAATTAAAATATTCCATAAAAATCCAAACCTTCTCTTGTTATGGTTATTTTGAAAAAAAAAACAAGGAAAAAGATTCCAAGATTTGGATCTTCTTGAATTTATGAGATATAGGGTTATTGCAAGAATACATATCTTCCATAATATCTTTTCAAGAAAATCAAGAAAATCTTTCTTTCCCTTTTTCTTTCAAAATTTTCAAAAAACTATCATATGAATAACCAAGTGGGAGATTTCTTGAATTTAATGAGATAATCTTGTATTCCAAGAATACATATCTTCATTCCATAACAAAATTCAAAGAAAATCTTTCATCCCTTTTTATTCATATTTTACAAAAGAACAAGGAAAAATAAAGGAACAAGAATTTATTTTATTTTTAAACACCTTTTTTTTCGGTTATTGGACTTTATGTTGGGCTACTTGAGGGGCCTTTAGAGAAAATTAAGATTGGACCTTCCAATGGATTTTGAATTATCAATATTGAGCCACAATATTATTCAAGCCCATAAATATTAATTAATCCCACTACATAAAAGTTATCAAACTATCCATCTTAACCCATAAATGACCAATATGGCAATGGTTATTATTTCCTCGTGTTTAAGATTATCTAGCCCATTAATTAATTCAAGCCAAGAAATAGCTTTCCATTAATTAATATCTTTTAAAATTGGTAAAGGATCGGTTCAACATTATTATCCCTGGGGAAACTAGTTCCATTTGCAAGATTTGGGATGATAAAACTTATGAACCTCCCGGGGGTTAGTCGAAGAGGGATGTTTTGCACACGATTCTAGATTAAATCTTAGCAATCACATGGTGACCAATAATATTGCCCAAGATATAAAGTATTGAATCTCGTTGATTCTCCACCCGTAATAAGTCAAAGCAATAATTACTAACCACACGCGATCCTATTTAAGGGACAACAAGATTAAAAAAATAACGAATTAAAAAAGGTCTAATTCTTCCTAGTTTATCTCAAGAATTTGTCCTCCACAAGGGTCCTATTCAAAACTAAACATGCACTAGTGTAATCTCTTGGTCAAGACAAGCCAATTTGAGCCTTACACTTCAACCTTTCACGATGGATTGTTCATTTCCATCTAGGTTATGAATGGTGTACTTTTGGTTACAAGGACCGTTAATTTAATCATCCAATGATCCCGAATCACTAAATTAACTACAATGTAACACGTCTTATTTATTGAATAGTTAAACAATAAATATATGTAACATTTGATGATATTAAAAAAGCATATGATAAACAATTTATTTTCAAGAATAAGAAATAAATTCAGGTTTGATTATACAAAGTAAAAGCATACTTTAAAAAATAATCCAAACACGTGACACCGTCGTTGCTTTTATGTCGTCGGAAGACGCAGAGACACGGAGAGGCCCATGCATCCTTAGTTCTCCATTCCAAAACATTTTCATCCCTATATTGTTGCTTGTTCTTCTCCATTGTTATGGCAAGTAAAATTTATTGATGAACATGGGCCAAAACCCCAATCGGGTTTTGAGGGCGTAAGTCCTCCAGGGTGAATAGACTTCAAAACTTTTCAAAATTATCGGTGTGATGGCAGAAACCCTATACAAAGGATCTATGAAAAAATTTCGATAATAACCACACATATAATCGCTCAAAAAAAAATCATTCAAAACTATCGGTTTAACCGAAAAATAGCGGAACTATAAGTTTTCCCGATTTTGAAAAACCCATTTTTGATAAATCGATTCAAAAACATTTTAATGTTGATGCATATAAAGCTTGGGAGAGATCGAAGTGATGGTCCAGATGATCTCATTTTAGAAATGTGTGTTGTTTTTTAAAAGTAGAATGCGATATGTAAGTAAGTTAATCAAAGCAAGAAAGGCACACACAAGATTTATAGTGGTTCGACAAACCACTCCTACATCCACTCTTCCCTATCGGGGGGCACCAACTAAACCAACTGGACTTAGTTTTTTGTGTTAGTCCAACACCCAACAACATATATTTAAGGAGTTCTCACTCAACCGATCCCAGAAATCAGAACTAGAAACCCTAGTCTGAAATCTTGCTAAACAACTTAACCTAACTTTGGGTTTGGATAAGATTGTTTTGGTTCCAACTATGAAATCTTTTCTAGTGTTTAAGATAGCCTATCAGCTAGATGAAAAGATTTCTATGCTAAGAACTTATGGGATGAACACTTAATAAAAATAATCTTCTTGTTCGTGTTCTTCGTGCGGAAATCTGATAATTGCTTGAGCTTCTTGATTGTTCAGTGTTTCCGTGTCTTCACTCTTGAAGTGTGATCCCATATTTATAGACCTTGAAATCAAAGAGCCGTTGGAGAGCAATTTGAATTTCAGGCTATATTTGGTAGGTTTGAAGGATTGATGTGACGTGCTTCAGGAACGGCATAGCCAAAAGCGTGAACTTGTATTTTATAGCCCTAGTAGAGAGAGCAAAGATCAAATCCCGTGAATTGTCGGGCTCCGATCATACGCGGTCTTGTTCTTATTGGTTAACGACGACTTTTCAAAATGTTGTTCTTCCAACTAAGGTCGACATTCTTCTTGTTCGATCATCGACGATGATTTGGTGAAACATCGGGCCACTGGTGAGTCGACTTTGATCAACGGTAATCGATCGATCTACACCGATGGAGTCTTCGGTGCCTATTGACTTATCTTCAACTAGCGCACTTTACCGATGTAGGTCTTCGGGTCCGATCTTCGAAGTCATCCGATCTTCAAGTATTCTCGAGTTTGAGCTTTATGACTTCAAACCGAGATATCTCGACTTGATCGATCGATCCGATCTTCTGCTCTTCTTCTAAAGCATTCGCCCGCTTGATATCACCGTTTCTTTTGAATCTTCAGATTCGACTTATACATATTGAGGTTCCCCTCAATATGTGACCTATCTATTACATCGGCTTGTTCTATACAAAGAATTATCAACCGGTATTCTATTAACGGTAATATAAACATCATTACCTAATGTGTCCGATCTGGTCCTATTACATGTGTTTTTCGAACTTTCATCAAAACACTAAATTTCCCAACAATTTCCCCTTTTTGATAAAAAAACCAAAACACCGAGAAACCAAAACACGCTTGATAAATATTGAACAAAGAAAGATCACATAATCGTAAGACAATGAGATTTTGTCTTAGGATCGTAAAATAAACTTTTCTCATTAGATATGTTGATTACATGTTACATCGTAAAAGTTTGAATTTAAAAAAAACCGATCCCGAGAAGTCTTCTCGAATCTTCACTCTTTTAGGCTTGTATCCTTCCGCATCTCTTTGATCTTGAGGTACGTTGAAAATATGATAAAGTTTCCATTTGACATCATTGGTCTGGCCGAGGATCGTTATATGCGCTTTTGCTCAGATGTCAAAATAGAATCTCCGAAATGCCGGTCATCAAATGAGCCATCCGCCTTCTTCGAGTAATCCAACGATCATACTCTTGGCGAGATATTTTTGCATTGATAATTTTGGCCTCATTTTCCGTGATACTTCGTAAAACCGATATTTATTTTCTAACCAGTTGAGGAATTCATCATCTGGAGATTCTTCTTGTGGAACAAGATCAAGAACAAAAGCATCCAGAAGCCATTCACTTCTGATCTTATTCCATTCCTCAAACCTCTTAGCATGTGCGGTTATTTTTTGAATGATCTCATCAATTCTTCTTTGGCAAACCGAGGTTCGTATGATTTTCAAATTTTACTTTTTCTTCGCTCTCGATCCGAATCTCTTCTCAGATTTTCTACCTCTAATTAATTTATCGCCCTTCTTTCTTCTTCTCTTTCAAAGGCCTCTTTGACTCTTTCTTTGATTTCTCGGCCCGATTCCTTATCGGCTCAGATCTTGCTAGTCAGGCTTCTTGTGACTATCTTAGTCTGAGTGGCTGGTACAGATTGTGATGTCCCAGCACCCGCAGCAGCTAACTTTCTTGCCTTTGACTTTTCCATCTTTTCAGAGACTTCATTAGCAAAGAGATCCAGATGGTCTAGTCTTTGTCCATAGGCTTCAACTGTCTGAATCAGGTCTTATGTTATTCTGATCATGTCAGTTAGTTTCTCACTCCGTCCTTCCCCCTTTTTGGTTTGATCAAAAAGAGTAGTGAGGTGGGAAGTCAGAGATCCAAAGCTGACTGATATCTCCCTGTTGAGATCTACAACAGATAAACCTTGAGCTTGAGCAGTTAGATTTTGAACCTTCGAGATCAGCTCAGTCTTGACAGATTCCATGGCAGTAGAGAGTGTAATAATCAGTTTGTCAAGTTTCTCTTCTGTCAATTCTAGCTTTTCAGTGAGCATCAGAAAAGAAACTTGTTGTTGATCCACCTGAATCAGCTTGTCATCAACTGATTTTATAAGTTCGGCAGACACGGTGGTCACAGTTTGGGAGAACTGATCTTTGATTGCCTCAATCTGGGAAATAGCCAATTCCCTTTGATCTGTTATTTCTTTGAGGCCAATCGCCCGATCACTATCACTCCCTCAACTTCTTCTTTCAGGAGATCTTTGAGACAAGATCTGATCTCCTGAAGTTGATCAGCGGTGATGTGAGATGTTGGAATGTTTTGCGTCACCGGATCTCTTTCAGTTGTTTGCGCCTCCAGTGGTTGGTCATGAATCGCAAAGACCGGGTTCCACTATCATCGGCAGCCTCCTACATCCTTCATTGTAGCATCTACTTCAGAGCTTCTTGATGATCTCCGATTCACCTTGTTGATCAACCCCAAATTTCCGTGTGGATCGAGCTTTGATAGATTCAAGAGTTATCATTTCGGTGGTGATCCTACTTTAGCAGATTTCCTCATATCAAAATCAAAATCAGCAAACTCATCAAAGACCGCCCATCCTGCTCAATAATCATTATAAAATCCGAGAAGCTTTTTAATCAAGATCTCTCCAGTGAGGATCTCCATAACTTTCTCTAATAGCAGGATGGGCGCACAGCCTCGATACATCTCATCAATTTCTCGCTCAATTTGCAGATATGACCATTTTCCCTATGATGGTCTTTGATGATCTAGACGCAGTAAAATTGTCCTGGCCCGTATTCAAAGTTGATGAGATGTGGAGAGTTGTGGTGGTGCTTGAGTAGGTGGGAGTTGTCTCGATTGGCTCGACCAGCAGAGGTTTTGCAGGAGGCAGTGCACCTCGGGTTCCACAACAGTAAGCTTTTTCGGTTCACGAACCGATGTAGTTTCGTGTTTGCGGGGCGGGTGGGAGAGAAGGAGAAACATGCTCAGCAGCCAGTAGTCTGAGCGGTGAATCAGGTCGAGTTGGAGGAGAAGGAGATCGTTCGTCTCGTGCTTCTTCCTCGTAATGTTTCGGGCGAGCTCTCACCTTGAGAAGCTCGCTGTCGATTTTTCACCGATTTTTGTGGTGCATCAGCCGATCTGGCGCTTCCTTCTTTATCGACTCATCTTCTAGAAATAGAGTCATGGGGCTCGCTTCGCCTTCTTCGCCTCTTCTCCCGGCCTTCACCGTTTTTTTTTCTTTTTTCGGGGGCATCCGTGTAGACGATTTCGCTTTCTTTTCTTTTTCCTTCTTCGCCTTTGGGGGGTAATGACATATCATCGTCGGTGGTCCAAATATGGTCAAGTGGTGGAGAGGAAAGCCTTGTAGGACTTCAAATCCATTTCTCGTCCCATTTGGCGTTTGGCAATTTGTCTTTCAAGATAATCGCAACCTTGTTGAGATTGGCGATCCTCTTCTTCAGATAGACCGCCTCCATTCATCAATTCCAAATTTCTCATGTTCTTGAAGTAGAATGGCCTTTAGGAACCCATGCCAATTGATGTTCTTGGCTTCATCAATTATTGCAAACCATCTTTATAGGTTTGACTGGATGTAAGAGCATCGAAATTTGAACGAAATACCCATGATTGTTTTTGACAATATGTCAAACAACAATGGTATTTCCTCTTGAGCATTGGTCCGATAAAACTCAAGGGTCCGATGTTTGTCGACCCTCTCAAGAGTTTCATTTCGATCAATTTCATCTTCATTCTCATCAGAGGAGCAAAAGTAGATTCGGCCCTTTGGTAAGTCGGTGAGACGTGTTATGTCCGATTCAATACCGATTTCTTCTCCGTTGACTGACGAAAGTAGTTCTTCTCCCGGAGCATCCGTATCCACCCTTAAATTCCTTAGGAATTCAAGTGCCTCATACTGCATCACTGGATTGCAGTGAGCAGCACAATATTTCTCAAGGCCTCCTTTCTTCAGAATTTGCTCCACTTCCATTGATTAGGATCTCGAGTGATATCAAACCGCATTTAACTTGTCGTCGATAATCTTTAATGCCGCCCGCATAATTGCACATTATTTTACCCATACCGTGAGTGGCCATCTACAAATAAGATAGACTCGATTAAGATTGTGCATAAACATAGAGATATCATATATTGATTATCAGACCTATACACAGGCCTGGTAACCGATAAACACATGCGGAAACCAAGAAACAATAAAGCAACACAGGATACCATCGATTGGCAAAATCTTTAAGATCAATGGATGTTAAGGAAAATGATTCATCAAATAATCAGAAATTACCAGATTCTGTTTTTCGGAAAGATAATTTTGAAGCTTAAGAAAAACACTTTGAATCGCAGAGACGTAATCTGGAGAGTTTTTAAAAAATAAAAAAGTTTGTGAATGGGAAAACTCGGTAGGGTTTTTGATGAACCTTATAAAGATGAGGAGGAAAAGAGACAAGATTTGGAAGATCAACCATTTGAAAAGATTAAACGATCCAGATTAAAGCGGTTTTTGATCGTATGGTCGGGAAAAGCACGCATTTAAAAAACCTTTTGGATTTAAAAGCGCATTTTGTAGCAATTAATACAGGTACCCCACGTCCGCATTAAATGATTTGCAGGGAATACGTCACATAGGTAATGCGTACAGTAAGGCAAATAAAAACAGATAAGATCAGATAAATAAGCAAATAACAAGGAAAAAGAAAAGCGATATCTGGTTGACTGATATTGCAATCAGTCAACACTTGTAGTTCCTTGTAGTTGATTTCACTTGTTGATCTTAGTTTTTCATTTAAACCTTATAATTTCCCAACTGATTTTTCCAACAGATCTGTCTGATTTCCCTTTTTCTGATCCTCCTCGATCAGTTGAAGTTCCCCCTTCAACTGATATTCCAGATCTTTCCTTGACTGATATATCTGATTTGTTGAGATATTCAAGCTCAACTGATCTTCCTCATCTGATCAGTTTCGTATGTAATCAGATTTCTGTTGACCTAATCTGAATCTTCTCAGATCAAGCCAATTCTTGGGATAAGTGTTACCGCTTAAAGCTTAGTCTAGAATAGTAGTCTCTATTCCTAAGTTGGCACGATTTGACATCGAATTATAGTCCAATATTTCGATATGTCAATCCATCGTGAATTTATCCAATTATTAGTCGATGATTTCTACATTCGTCCCTTGTGATGCAATTTTTCTAACAAGGCTTTTTTGAAGTCAAATTTGCATTTGTACCCTTGCTTGGCCTCTATAAATTGGACCAATGTTTTACACAACATAACCCATTCACCATACTTATCTTCTTTGTAGAATCATGTATCCTGGTGAACCCTTATTTCCGGTGAGACTTCCTAAGAAACACCTTTACCCCTTTTTTCAATGATTTCAAATTTTCTCAAATCAACCTCAGGTGTGTCCTTTATCGCTATTTTTGTCTTCATTAAAGATTTCACATACAATTGTTGCAAGCTTCTACCACCAAGGCGGGTTGGTCTGTTTGTCTCAACCGAGAAGACACTTCTCTTAACCGTGATGCACCTTGTGTGTCTATCGAGATGACGGAACTAGCATCAACAGACTCGGACCGATATAAAACATGAGTTTGATATATACGGTCCGGATCGGACAACAAATGATCTTCAGATATCAACTCAATTTTCAGACACACATGTGCCCATAAGGTCTTTGAACCACTTTCTTGGCACATGTGCTCCATTTAACAAAATTGGAGAGCCCATTGACTTGTGTCTAAGGGCTCTTGGCTTAGAAATCCTATCAACGCCGCTCTCGCTCCACTGGTTTTAGCTTCAGCTAGCGGCTTTAGGATTATTTCAAAGCCTCTCTCACCCTTGTTAAGTGGGGGAAAATGAGAGCATCAAATTTAAAATCTCTCTCTCCCCTGCTCTTCTTGGGTTAGGATGAGGGTTTAGGGTTAAAGGTTTAGGGTTTTCGGTTATGACTTATGTACTGACCTCCGGGTCCTTTGTACTTGTAACTTGTAATGTAATCTGACCTTCGGGTTTTTATCAATGAAAATTTCTATTATTCCATTGTTGTGTAAATTTTCTGCTTTCTTATGCGATTGTAGGCTTTAATCTATGAATCTTGCTTGTTGAATATCAGCTTAATCGACTTACAAAGATGTAAAATAACCAAACTAATTTAATCAGATAATCCTTTTAAATTGAGCGTTTCCTTTAATCTGATAAACCTTAAATCTGATCAGTTCCTTTAATCTGATAACTTGTAAGTCTGATCGATTTCTCATATCAGTTCCTTGACT
This sequence comes from Stenogyne calaminthoides, assembly GCA_037126765.1. Classification (NCBI taxonomy): domain Eukaryota; kingdom Viridiplantae; phylum Streptophyta; class Magnoliopsida; order Lamiales; family Lamiaceae; genus Stenogyne; species Stenogyne calaminthoides. The sequence goes on along the minus strand of JBBCBC010000009.1, from coordinate 24,956,836 downwards.
GATCTTCTTATCAATTGAGATATCAAATTCAACTGATTCCTCTCAACTTTGGTTAGTCTCTTAACCACCGGTTCGAGAACAATCCATCAAGCATTTTAGGTGCTTTTTTCTCCAAGATCCGTAAAGCCCTAGCTCATTGCACAATTCTCTAAATCGATCTCATTTAGTGGCTTGGATTTAGAATATCGACTTTTTCGTAAATCGGTGTGAATCTTTTCCATTTCGATATTCTTCTTTTCAACATGATCTCTTATAAAATGATGTCCGACATCCACATGCTTGCATCTTCAGATGTAGAACAGATTCGAGTGATTGCAATAAAGACTATTATCATCACGTAATATAGGTACATTCTTAGCTACAATGTTATAATCCTCACCGCCGACTAAGCCAGAGAGCAGCTTGGGAGCAACAACTTCTCGCAGACCATATATTCTCGCTTCAAGAGTAGATGTCGCGAATCGATGTCCGCTTCTTTTGAAAACCACGAGATCGCTTTTCTTCCTAAAAACCGACATGTTCTCGAGGTTGATTTTATGTCAATCTTGCAACCTCCATAATCGTAATCGAATACCCACTAAGTTCTAGATTATCATCTCGATGGGTAAAATAAACCAAGGTTTATCTTGTCCCTTCAGATACTTAAGAATCCGCTTAGTCGCTTCTAGGTGGCTTTGAATCGATTTGCTCGAAACCGCACATACACCCATCGCAAAGGTGATATCCGGGTCATTTGGCAAACAGTATAATAGAGATCTAATGAGAGCCCTATATTCTTTTCGATTTGTTTTTCGACCATCCTAAATCTCGATCCATCTTGAATCCAAATCATCATAGGAATTTTGGCTTCCTTGTAATTTTTTGAACTCCAAACTTAGCCAATAAATTCCTAGTGTACTTTTGTGGCGAGATGAATATCCCTTCAGATTTTGCTTCACTTGTAGACCCGTAAAATAATTCATCCGTCTCCATCATGGACATCTCGAACTTCCCTTGCATCGGCTTTTTTGAATCTTTCACATAGACTCTTGTTGGGAGATCCGAAGATGATGTCGCCCACGAGATCTGAACCATCGTAATATCTTCTCCATCTTCTATTTCGAATAAGGTTCTCGTCCATTATTCATTTAGTGAACCCAATTGTCGATCAAGAATCGAGAGAGTGTATCATACCGTGCTCGAGGAGCTTGTTTCAGCCATAAAAGCTTTTTTCTTAAACGGTACACTTGGTTGCTCTTTTTTCAAGCACGGAGGTTGTTCGACATAAACTTCCTCTCGCTAGTACCCCATTTAAGAATGCACTCTTTACATCCATCTCGATACATAAAGTGAACCCTCTCAGGGGAGGCATATGCGTAAACAACCGAATGGCTTTTAGGCGAGCGATGGGTGCAAAGGTCTCATCATAATCAATTCTTCGATTGTGAATACCCCTTAGTAACAAGTCTTGCCTTATTCCCGGTTATAACATTTTTTCTCATCTCTCTTGTTCTTGAAAACCCACTTCGTGCCAATTACGTCTTGATGATTTGGTCTGTCCACCAGTTCCCAAACTTGGTTTCTCTCGAACTGTTCCAGCTCCTCCTGCATGGCTAGAATCCAGTTTACGTCTTGTAGAGCTTCCTCAATTGTCGTTGGTTCCTTCATAGACAAATAACAAAGAATACATGGCACTTTCACCAACTGATGTCTAGTTTTAACTTTATCGGATGGGTCTCCGGCGATCGATCGGTTGGATGACCGGTTATCCGTGTCCTTCGCTCGACGGCGTCGGTTTGGAGAACATCATCCATTTCTGATAAATGTTCATTACTAGCAACTGGGAGCGGTGCAGATTTATGATCCACTTGATAAGAACATGTCTCGGTGATGTTGGACTCATCATGTGTCGATGTCTGCTTAAAGTGGGAACTTCAGTGTTCCCCCGAACCGGATGGTTCGGTTGATCTATCTCAAATTGTATGCGAACTTTTCATCGACAAATTTTCGCAGACCTTTAGATCCGAATGATCCGGTGAATCGCCTAGATCCGGAATGTATCTCGTTATGATTTTCGATCCTTTTTCCTTGATCGTTAGTCGATCCATTTTCCGAGCATCGTGCATGATTGATCAGCACGCCTTGTTCTCGAGCGATTTCTCTTGTTCAGAGGATGCTTCATCAAAGACTACATGGGTGTTTCTTCCACAACTAGGGTTAAATCATTTGTAAACCTTGAAAGTTTTGCTAGATGAGGAATATCCTAAGAATATACCCTCATCCGACTTGGCCTCAAAAGTCTTCAACCCGACTCTTCCCATTGTTGTGTATGAAACACTTACACCAAAAAACATGGAAGTAAGAGACACGAGGTTTTTCGCCTTCCACAGTTCATAGGGTGTTTTGTAGTGAGCCTTAGTCGGAAGACATCTATTCCGAGTATGGCATGCGATGTTGATTGCTTCGCCTTAAAACGGCTTGGTATCGCATGTTTCTAACATAACATCGCGGCGAACTTCTTTGAGAGTCTTGTTCCTCCGCGCTCGCTACTCCATTCTTGTTGTGGCGTTCTTGCGGTGATGTCTCATGTCAGATACCAAACTTAGAGCAAAAAAAATCGTTATAAAAGAGTTCGTAAATTCAGACATTAATCGATCCGATTTTTACTACATTGACACCCTTCTCATTTTGTAATCTTTTTAGCATTTTCGGGCATCTTCGTTGTCGCCTCATTCTTCTTATGTAAGAATATTACCCGTAAACTTGGAATAGTCATCCACGATTACCGAGTATATTTGCGTCCGTTGAGACCGAAGGGGTGTAATCGGGTCCAAATAGATCCATATGAAGCGGTAAGAAGATACTCGATGGATGCCGGTCCGAGAATTTCCTTGAATGAAGCTTTGAATTGTTTTCCCTTCCGACATGCGAAGACATGTCCGATCCTTTGAAAATACTTCATTCGGAAGTCCTTCCACTAGAGACATCCTTGCTATCTTATTAAGAGTTTTAAAGTTCAGATGGCTCATTCTTTTGTGCCAGAGCCAACTGCTACTTTTGGAACTCTTGACAATCAGGCATGCATTTCTTGGGCAACTGTTCCAATCGGTATGTAGATCGTCCCTTTCCTTGAACCGATTAGCAAAATCATTTGAGTGGCTCGATTCTTGATAGTGCATTGGTCGGTCGAGAACTCAACATGAATCCGTTGTCCCAGTAATTGTGAAACCGATAATAGGTTGTGCTTGGACCTTCGACATCTGAGACTCGTTACATTTGTACATCATCATTCTCTAAGGTTCCGAATCCTTTGGTATAACCAAAGTTATCATCACCGAAGAGTACACACGGGCCTTTCTGTTCTATGTAAGAGCTGAGGAGATGTTTGCTTCCAGTCATGTGCCTTGAGCATCCACTATCGATGTACCAGATAGTTGCTTGCACACCTCCTTTGTTGGCCGGACCACAGCGATCCTGCAGCCCAAATCGGGCTTTAGGTACCCCTATTTGGATTGGGTCCCGAGGGGTTAGGATTAGTTTTGGGGATCCATACAAACAGAGCACTTCTATTGAGATCAGTTAGATCAGAAGGCCTGATTTGTCTCCCATACCTATCAACATAATCATACGTCTCTTTATATGCTTTCTGATTAGTATGATTATTAGTGTGAACCTTGGGTGACTTAGAAGACTTGGGATTTATCTTTTTTGCTTTTTCTTCTTTTAATCCAAGGTGTGGTTCAGTGCGCTGACCCTAGATTTACGATTATAGGGGTAGGTACGATCGCTACCATCAAAAAGATTCATATTTTTTGGCATAGGTGGTTTTTGCGGTTTACTTAAAGCATGCTTATTAGGCGGTGGCCTTGATTGGGTCTCAGATTAGACTTCCTTTTACTGGGTTGTTTTTTTCGATACCGATCCGTTGATCGAGTTGAGGTCTCTTCCAAGAAGTTGAGTTTTTCTCGTTGATTCTCGGTGATACTTTACCAGTTGGGGTCCATTGCATTTCCTTCATCGTTAGGCACTTGCCTTACCCGCTTCAACGATTTTTTTTTTCCTTATTAGATACAAGTTTGGCTTTTGGTGTATCTTGTTTAAACTCGTCGATTACACCCTTTTGAGATGAATCGGTAGGGGCTTGTGAGGATGTGGAAGGGTTCTCATACCCAAGTCCCTTCTTGTTATTCGTTGTTCGAAAATAGGTGTTCATGTCTTGAACAATTTTAGATGATTTTGTAAAAACTTCTATTTTCTTGCGCAGATTATCCTCATATGATTTTAGACTCTTATGCATTAGGAACAACTCATCAAATTTCGCTTGCAGGATTTTGAAGTCATCAGCTTGCTGTTTGTTAATAGCCAGCTGATCTTTGATCTGCTTCTCCTGATCAGAAGCTTTAACTTTCGAATGTTAAATTCCTCGATTACCTTTCCGAAGCGGCCAGCAGATTTAAGTTGAGAGGCTTTTATCGAGATCATTCTCTTTAGCAAGTCGATTATTTCGATCCTCACTTTTGTCATTTTCATTTTTCCACTATAGCATAAGTGTCTACTGCATTGGAGAGATCCTCAAGAAATTGCTCAGAGTAGAGCTGCAGGTCAATCTCCCCAGCAGGTGTGCTAATGATAGCAGGTGTAGAAGCGAACAAAGCAGGTTTGGAGGTTACCTCAGATTGTTCCTCCCCGCCATCAGCATATCTCATCATCATCCAAGAGAATATCGATCTTCATTTTCATAGAAGTCAACAAAGACCGCCGATCGATGTAAATCTTCTACATAGGAGTATCCGAATCCTCAGAGGGCGGATATTTAATCGTCAATTCTCGACGCGGTCAAGAACTATGGCTTTTCGTCCTGTACCGTTGCTCTCTTACATTCCTCTTTTCTTTCCTTTCTCTTGGCGTCAGTGTCAGGCAAATCATACCAGTAGTGACGGCTTCTCACGGTTGAAGCACGCTCCTTGATCCACGTAACCTTTTTCTTCCGTGAATCAACAAAATTCGTATGATCTATCGGTGACTTCCTTTCTTCGATAGTAGTCGAGCTTCTTTTCGTCTCGATTGGTTATCTCTTCTCTCATCATTTAGATTATCTCTTTTCCTTTCATCTCTGTGATCTCTCCGATCATCGATCGGTTCTTTCGGAGATCATTTGTCCGATCTCCTATCTCTTCCTCGGCTATGTTGATAATCTTTATAGAATCTTCGATACTTACCCAATTGAGTATTTGATTTTTCTAGTTTTCGCAAGCAGAGCGATCCGCTTTACCTCGACTTATGATGTTTCCAATGGGTTCATTGGTCTTCAATCTCTTCTTTGGTTGCCTTAAAAGCAACCGATTTGGAAGTTGAGGCTTCAATGGGGGCACCTCATCTTCATCCGCTTGTCCCTCTCAATTAAATCGAACTCGTGAGCTTTAAGGCTCAAGAACAAGCTACTTGGCTTCATTTTTGATATGTCTTGGCAATCCTTGATTACCGCGGACCTTCATGTCCCATTTCTTGGTGAGAGACCTTAAAATTTTGTAGTTGATATCTTTATCGACATCTCTACCAAGTTCTCGAAGGCTTGTTTATTGACATTGTAATCCTTCCATTGAGTTCGTTGATGGGTTTGGGCAAACATCTTGCTTTTTCGAACTTCACCGGTTTGGCTTGCGATACATACGTCTTTTTATCCGTAATTTCCTCGCGATATTTCAAATTTAGAGTATCCCACATTGCTTTGATTTTGAGATATTTAACCTTTTCCTTGGTGACCTTATCCATTGTTTTCATGATAATATGCCTTGCGATAGTATCTAGAGTATGTAGTTTCCTTTCCTCTACATCCATCAAGGCTGGGCTTTTTCGTACAAGACTTCCCGGGCAAAGTCTGGATCTCCTCCAACTGCAGGGTTGTCGTAATAAATGATGATGGGTCCTCTTTCGATGACTTCCATCATTCTGCCGCTTATCGAACCTAGATGGTTGGACATATATATGGCCCAATCTGCATACTCATCGATTGAGAACTTCGGCAGATCATGATACATACCTGAGGTGTTATCCATGCTGAGTGATTTTGGAAAATAAATGAGTTTTAAGAAGGTTTTTCAAGATCAGTTCAGTTGACCACAAAGATTCTTCCTCAAGAATCGATGATACACAAAGTCAAATGGTCTCAGAGAACCAACTGCTCTGATACCACTTGTAGGTCCCGAACGGGTTTTGTGAGGGCAGAAGTCTAGAGAGGAGGGGTGAATAGACTTCTGAATTTTTTTTGTACAGATCAGGTGTGATGGCAGATAGTCTGATCAGAGTGCGAGTGAATCAGTTTGGACTGATAACCAACTTACTAATCGCTCAAGGCGAGATCGATTCAGAACTATCGTTTAACTGATGACAAAAGCGGAAGCTAAGTTTTACCCGTGTGAAAACCGGGTTTTGATAAATCGATTCCAAAGTTAGTCTTTTAACCAAATGATCAAGTGTCAAGTTTTGATCGATCGTAAGCTTGGTGCTAATTGATCTCAACTTAGAATATGTATCTTCGCTTTAAAAGTTGTGTCCGATTGTGTAAACAGATTAATCAAAGCAAAGAAGGCACACAAGATTTATAGTGGTTCGGACAAAACCAGCCCTACGCCCACTCTTCCCTATCATAAGGGCACCAACTTAACCTAACTGGAGTTAGATTTTTGTGTTAGTCCAACACAAGACAATCGACAGATATTTAAGAAGTTCTCACTCAACCGATCCCTAAATCCTAACTAGAAACCCTAGTTCGAATCTTGCTAAACAACTTAACCTAACTTTGGGTTTGGATAAGATTGTTTTGGTTCCAACTATGAAATCTTTTCTAGTGTTTAAGATAGCCTATCGCCTAGATGAAAAGATTTCTATGCTAAGAACTTATGGGATGAACACTTAATAAAAAATAATCTTCTTGTTCGTGTTCTTCGTATGCGTAAAAATTTGATAATTGCTTGAGCTTCTTGATTGTTCGGTGTTTCCGTGTCTTCACTCTTGAAGTGTGATCCCATATTTATAGACCTTGAAATCAAAGAGCCGTTGGAGAGCAATTTGAATTCGAGTGCTATATTTGGTAGGTTTGCAGGATTGATGTGACGCGTTCAGAACGGCATGGCCGAAAAGCGTGAACTTGTATTTTATAGCCGTTAGAGAGAGCAGCATCAAATCCCGGAATTGTCGGCTCCGATCATACGTGTCTTGTTCTTATTGGTTAACAGACGCACTTTTCAGTGTTGTTCTTCCAACTAAGGTTGACATTCTTCTTGTTCAGATCATCGACGTATGATTAGGTGAAACATCGGCCACTGGTGAGTGACGACCGATCGGTCAAGGTCGATCATCTACATGATGGAGTCTTCTGGTGCCGGTTGACTTAGCTTCAACTAGCAGACACGACTGATGTAAGTCTTCTGGTCTGATCTTCAGGAAGTCATCTGATCTTCAAGTATTCTGAGTTTGAGCTTCTTGACTTCAGCTGAGATATCTGACTTGATCAGATCGATCTGATCTTCTGTTCTTCTCTTGCATTCTGGCCTGTCGGATATCAGCTGTTCTTTGAATCTTCAGATCTGACCTATACATATTGAGGTTCCCACTCAATATGTGACCTATCTATTACATCAGTTGTTCTATATAGTAATTATCAACTGATATTCTATTAACGGTAATATAAACATCAGTCAGCTAACAGGTCTGACTGGTCCTATTACATGTGTTTCTGGAACTTTCATCAAAACACTAAATTTCCCAACATGGGTTTTTATTGATTTCTTATAAGACCAATTTAATTAATTTTGATGTGTTGGGATATTTTAGTTTTGATAAATTATGCCAAAACATTATCAACTTGTATTTTTGAAGCTAATCTACAGATAACAAGTTGAGGGGGAAGGAGAGAACAAATTGAGGGGGAACTCACGAAATCGATTTAAGATGATCGAGATCGACGAGGTCATAGATGAGGGTCGATCGAGATCGATGATCGATGTAAAGGTTGATAATTTGGTCGATGTCTTGACGGATGTAGTGACAGATGCGGTGACCGATATTCTTGACCTGTGCGGTGACTGACCGATGTGACGAATCAGATGTGACCGACCGATGTCTTGACCAGATCTGATTGACGGATGTCACGACCTAATGTCAGGCCGATTCGATTGTTGGCCGATCGATCAGAGACCGTAAATCACAGACAGATTTATATAGACCAGATTTGCGGACCGTAAATGGGTGATACCGATCAAACGACCGTAATCGGATGAGTCAATAAAGAATAAGACGAGCTAAAATCAGATCCGTTAGACACACAAAAGTAGCTGGCCAATAAGAAGACAACACACATATTGATGTGATATAAAACTGCAAGGAAAAGTGCAAAATGACAAAGAAAAGCTGGAAGTTATTAGTATGGATTTGAATATTACTTTCCAACGGTAATATTTAAATCCACACTATAAATACATTGCACTATCTTCAAAAGAAGATAATGGAGGATCTGCAAAGTGAAATTAAAGCCAAATATTCAAGCAACTCCATTCAAGAACTCAGAGCATTAAATATCCAAATTTACCCAAGAGTGTTCTTCATTGTATCTAAGCATAAATGCCATATCCTAAGCTTAGAGAGATTTTCCCATCCTTAGCATTGAGGCTAAACAAATGTAAGGGAAAATCTCAACCTAGTTGGAAACCAAACAAACCTTACCCAAATCAGTCGGTTAAGTTTGTAGGTGAGTGTGAACTCGATAAACATCTAGCAATCCCGAAAGGGAGGGTAGGCAATCCCGTGAGGGTGATAAGTCCCGTTTGAGTGTGAACTCGGTAAACATCTGTTGGGTGTTGGACTAACACGTTAAACTAAGTCCAGTTGGTTAAGTAGGTGCCCCTGTTGATAGGGAAGAGTGGATGTAGGAGTTGGACTCCGAACCACTATAAAATCGTGTGTTCTTTACTGCTTTATGTTCTTACTTGCCATATGCATTTGATTATAAGCAAAACACACACATCGTTCTTAAAAGCAAAAAATCTGGAATCACTCTGCCCTCACCCCTGTTTTATATTCATTGAATGAAATGTTTGCTTTCGCACGCGCAAAATCGGTTTTAATCGGGACCTCACATGATGGGTTTGTGATTTTTAAATTGTATTAGATATTTGAGTATTTGAGTGTTGTTTTGAGACGTGAATATGCTTGAGAACATGTCATTTTAGATAACGTAAATGTTGAATTATTTGTATAGGTTGTAATGTCGGCTTTTGTATAAGATGTATGGGTTGAATTACTTGGAAAATAGATTGAATTACTTGTGATAAACACTAATTTTGGTTTGTATTAACTTGTATGGGTTGAAATGAACATTGATTTTTAAGAGGATTGATCACACTGTTTAACTTGAGATAAATTTTGAATTACTTGTGAAATTAACTCTGAGTTTTGTCGAATTTCTTATGATAAATGTCAGTTTTTGCATAGGCTGAATTACTTTTGAAATAATTGTCATTTTTGGCATGGATTTGAATCAACCTATATGATGTATGATATCATACCCTTTTCACATGATTCACATTTTTGTAGATGGAGGCCATTAGATGAGATGATTATTTTAAGGGTAGATTAAGTTGCCAAAGGTGATCTTTTGAATACGGGGAAAATAAAGGATAAATTGACAAAAGATCAGAAAGAACAGTTTAAAAAATAATGCTTTGGACAGTTCTACAACATGGTTGACCTTGTTTTCCAAGGCCAACTCTTACATCATCTGATATTCAAGCAAGACAGTAGACTAAAAGGGGATAAATTAATTTTTCATGTAAACAATTGCGCCACGGAGTTTGGGCTAAATGAATTTACCCTTATTACAGGTCTGCAATTTGGTTCTAGATCGGTCATTACGGTAAGATCAAAGTTTATAAAGCGGTTTTTGGGTTAAGACCGGAGTTACTTGTAAGAGATATTAAGGAAGCGTTCATGGATGCAACCAACAAAAAATCTAATTGTGAACCAGAGGTGGGATTAAAGTTGGCACTTTTGTGGGTTCTGTACGGGATATTGTTGATGAAGGACAACATGACCAAGAAGATTGATACCCAGTACATACATCTAATGGAAGACTATGAAGCTTTCAACAATTTTCCTTGGGGTCGGTTAGCATACGACTGTTTAGTCACAAACATTCTCAATAGATGCAGCCGAACAACTACTGAAAGAAGGAAAAAAAAACGTGCAAAACTGACAAAAATAAGACAGTGCAGATGGACCTATACGGATTCACGAAGGCTCTTCAATTTTGGGCGTACGAAGTTATGTTGTTTGTTGTGAAATTTTTTGTTACCCGGAATTCTGCATCTTCAATACCACGTATGTTGTGATGGTCATCGGAAAAGTTTTACCGTTTCGAAGAACTAACAAATACTTGTTTTCCGGCGATGATAAGTGGAGATGCAGTGGGGGAAAGGATGAGTATAGTTGTTATTCATATTACAACGTTGATTTCTTGGTTGGGAAGTGTTTCAATGGTGTTGTGTTGTTATTATGAATTTATGATTAATTTAAAACACTTATCATAATGTTAGGTTGAAAGGAAAAAAATGGAATAATATGAACAAGATTCTTTCTGGTTTTTGTGCTAAGTCGTGAAAGAGGATTATATTTTGTCAATATATTCTTATATGCATATCAATTAGTTTGTTGTAAAGATCTCGATATGCAAGAAAAAAAAAAAGTAATTAATGTTCAAAACCAAATATTACATTGCGTTAAAAATTAATAAATATAGTAATGATTCTGATCGTGCGATTATTTATTTATTTATTTATTATGACCCTAGCCTTGATCGAAATTGTTATTACAAAATAGAAATTTACTAAAGCGCAATTATTGGACCGGACTTAACGGGCGGCCCAACCCATCGATTCATTGTGGATCCTGCCCACAATTGGGCCTCATGGCATTTCGACAGTTCTCCATTTTGGCACCTTTCCATCCCTATATTGTTGCTTGTTCTCTCAATTGTTGTTACATGCAAGCAAAATTTATTGATGAACATGGGTTTTTATTGATTTCTTATAAGACCAATTTAATTAATTTTGATGGGTTTGTAATTTTTAAATTGTATTAGATATTTGAGTATTTGAGTGTTGTTTTGAGATGTGAATATGCTTGGGAACATGTCATTTTAGATAATGTAAATGTTGCATTATTTGTATAGGTTATAATGTCGGCTGATGATGAGGGGAATGTCGGATTTTGTATGGGATGTATGGGTTGAATTACTTGGGAAATAGATTGAATTACTTGTGATAAACACTTATTTTGGTTCGAATTAACTTGTATAAGTATAAATGAACACTGATTTTGAAGAGGATTGATCACACTGTTTAACTTGTATGAGTATAAATTCATTTTTCATGTGAACAATTGCGCCACAGAGTTCGGGCTGAATGAATTTACCCTTATTACAAGTTTGCAATTTGGTTCTAAATCGGCCATTCCAGTAAGATTGATGTTTAGAAAGCGGTTTTTGGGTCAAGACCAGAGTTGCTTGTAAGAGATATTGAGCAAGCGTTCATGGATGCAACCAACAAAAAATCTAACTGTGAACCAGTGGTGGGATTAAAGTTGGCACTCTTGTGGGTTCTGTACGGGATACTGTTGATGAAGGACAACACGACCAAGAAGATTGATACCAAGTACATACATCTAATGGAAGACTATGAAGCTTTCAACAATTTTCCTTGGGGCCGGGTAGCATACGATTGTCTAGTCACAGCTATCGAAAGAAGGAAAAAAATGTGCAAAACTGACAAAAATAAGACAGTGCACATGGACCTATACGGATTCATGCAGGCTTTTCAATTTTGGGCGTACGAAGTTATGCCATTTGTTGCGAAATTTTGTGTTACCCTAGATATTCCGCATCTTCAATACCACGTATGTTGTAATGGTCATCGAAAAAGTTTTACCGTTTCAAATAACTAACAAATACTTGTTTTTCGGTGATGTTAAGTGGAGATTGTTGGGAAATTTAGAGTTTTGATGAAAGTTCCAAAACACATGTAAGAGGACCAGTCAGACCTGTTAGCTGACTGATGTTTTAAATACAAGATCTAAGATGACCAGTTGATAATTATTGTATAGAACAACTGATGTAAAAGATAGGTCACATATTGAGGGGAAACTTAATATGTATAGGTCAGGTCAGTCAAGTTAGATCAGAAGACCAGTTGAGGTCATAAGACCAGATGAATCGAAAGACAAAACAAGGTTACAAGATTAGACGATCGGACAGTCAGACGATCTGGAGAAGATATGATGCTAAAACTTCTGAAGACCTGAAGATCAGAAGAACTGCCAGATAACTAAGACCAGAAGACCTACACCAGCCGAGTCTGCTAGTTGAAGCTAAGACAACTAGCATCGAAGACTTATCAGAAGATCGATCAACAGATTCGATCAAAGTCACCACACCAGTGTCAACTGATGATTACACCAAGTCATACGTTGTTGATCTGAACAAGAAGAATGTCAACTTTAGTTGGTAGAATTAACACTGAAAAGTGTACTTGTTAATCAATGAGAACAAGACACGTATGCACCAAGCTGACAATGCGGGATTCGGCACTGCAATATCAAACGGCTAGAAAAGACGATATACATGCTTTCGGCCATGTCGTTCCTGAAGCACGTCACATCAAATCCTGCAACCTACCAAATATAGCCGGAAATTCAAATTGCTCTCCAACGACTCTTTGATTTCGAGGTCTATAAATATGGGATTGCTCTTCATAGTGAAGACACGTAAATTATCAAGAAGCTCATACTATAACAAAATTTCCGCACGAAGAACACAAACTTGAAGATTATTTTTAAGTGTTCGTCCCATTAGTTCTTAGCATTGAAATCTCATCCTTTAGCTATTAGGCTACTTAAACACTAGGATAGATTTCCAGTTGGAACAAACAAACATCTTTACCCAAACCAAAAGTTAGGTTAAGTTTGTTTAGCAAGATTTCAGACTAGGGTTGCTGGTTCTGATTTCTAGGATCGGATTGAGTGAGAACTCTTTAAAAATCTGTTGGTTGTACTGTGTTGGACTAACACAATAAACTAAGTCCAGTTGGTGCCCCTTGTGATAGGGAAGAGTGGACGTAGGACTGGTTGTCCGAACCACTATAAATCTTGTGTGCATCTATCTGCTTTTAACTGCTTTACACTACTACACACTACTCGTTTATAACTGCATACATATCCTGAGTTAGGATCAGATTGCACCAATCAACTGATCTGATCAGTTTGACACTCCAGTCAGTTGATTGAAAACAGACTCGAGAATCTGATTTATAAAACTGGTTTTTCACACGGGTATAAACTAGCTTCCGCACATCAGTTAAACTGATAGACACCGAACTGATCTGCCATCAGGCGATCAGTAAGTTGGATATCAGTCCAAACTAATTCACTCGCACTCTGATCAGGCAACTTGTCATCACACCTGATCTTGCACGAAAAAGTTTTCAGAAGTCTATTCACCCCTCCCCTCTAGACTTCTGCCCTCACGAAACCCGTACGGGACCTATAGAGATGCAATGGGGGAAAGGATGAGTACAGTTGTTATTCATATTACAACTTTGATTTCTTGCTTGGGAAGTGTTTCAATGGTGTTGTGCGGTTATTATGAATTTATGATTAATTTAAAACACATATCATAATGTTAGGTTGAAAGGTAAAAAATGGAATAATATGAACAAGATTCTTTTTAGTTTTTGCGCTAAGCCGTGAAAGAGGATTATATTTTGTCAATATATTCTTGTATGCGTATCAATTAGTTTGTTGTAAAGATCTCGATATGCAGCAAAAAAAAAAAGCAATTAATGTTGCAAACCAAATATTAAACCGCGTTAAAAATTATTAAATATAGTAATGATTCTGATCGTGCGATTTTTTATTTATTTATTTTTTGTGACCCTAGCCTTGACCGAAATTGTTACCACAAAATCGAAATTTACTAAAGCGTAATTATCGGACTGGACTTAATGTGTGGCCCAGCCCATCGATTCATTGTGGATCCTTCGTGTAGTTGGGCCTCATGGCATTTCGATACTTCTCCATTTTGGCAACTTTCCATCCCTATATTGTTGCTTGCTCTCTCAATTGTTGTTACATGCAAGCAAAATTTGTTGATGAACATGGGTTTTTATTGATTTCTTGTAAGACCAATTTAATTATTTTTGATGGGTTTGTTATTTTTATATTGTATTAGATATTTGAGTATTTGAGTGTTGTTTTGAAACGTGAATATGCTTGGGAACATGTCATTTTAGATAATGTAAATGTTGCATTATTTGTATAGGTTGTAATGGCGGCTGATGAAGAGGGGGTTGTATGGGGTGTAATGTCGGATTTTGTATGGGATGTATGAGTTGAATTACTTGGGCAATAGATTGAATTACTTGTAATAAACACTTATTTTGGTTCAGATTAACTTGTATGGGTTGAAATGAACACTAATTTTGAAGAGGATTGATCACACTGTTTAATTTGCAATAAATTTTAAATTAATTGTGAAATAAACTCTGAGTTTGGTCGAATTTCTTGTGATAAATGTCGGTTTTTGCAAGGGCTGAATTACTTTTGAAATAATTATGTCATTTTGGGCATGAATTTGAATCAACGTATATGATGTATGATATCATTCTCCTTTCACATGATTCGCATTTTTGTAGATGGAGGTTATCGGACGAGATGATTATTTTAAGGGTAGATTAAGTTACCAAAGTGATCTTTTTAATACGGGAAAAATAAAGGATAATTTACAAAAGATCAGAAAGAACTGATTCAGAAATCGTGCTTCGGAAGTTCTACAACATGGTTGACCATGTTTTCCAAGGTCAACTCTTCCTTCATCTGATATTCAAGTAAGACAGTAGACTAAAAGGGGATAAATTAATTTTTCATGCGAACAATTGCGTCACGGAGTTCGGGCAGAATGAATTTACCCTTATTACAGGTTTGCAATTTGGTCCTAAATCGGCCATTCCGGTAAGATTGAAGTTTACAAAGCAGTTTATGGGTCAAGACCAGAGTTGCTTGTAAAAGATATTGAGCAAGCGTTCATGGATGCAACCAACAAAAAATCTAACTGTGAACCAGATGTGGGATTAAAGATGGCAATCTTGTGGGTCCTGTACGGGATATTGTTGATGAAGGACAACACGATCAAGAAGATTGATACCCAGTACATACATCTAATGGAAGACTAAGAAGCTTTCAACAATTTTCCTTGGGTCCTGGTAGCATACGACTATCTAATCATAACTATCGAAAGAAGGAAAAAAAAAAGTGCAAAACTGACAAAAATAAGACAATGCACATGGACCTATACGGATTCACGTAGGCTCTTCAATTTTGGGCAAACGAAGTTATGCCATTTGTTGCGAAATTTTGTGTTACCCGGTATTCCGCATGTTCAATACCACGTATGTTGTGATGGTCATCGGAAAAGTTTTACCGTTTTGAAGAACTAACAAATACTTGTTTTCCGGTGATGATAAGTGGAGATGCAGTGGGGGAAAGGATTGGTACAGTTGTTATTCATATGACAACTTTGATTTATTGGTTGGGAAGTGTTTCAATGGTGTTGTGCTATTATTATGAATTTATGATTAATTATAACACTTATCATAATGTTAGGTTGAAAGGAAAAAAATGGAATAACATGAACAAGATTCTTTATGGTTTTTGTGCTACACCGTGAAAGAGGATTATATTTTGTTAATATATTCTAGTATGCGTATCAATTAGTTTGTTGTAAAGACCTCGATATGCAGCAAAAAAAAAAGCAATTAATGTTGAAAACCAAATATTAAACCGCGTTAAAAATTATTAAATATAGTAATGATTCTGATCGTGCGATTTTTTATTTATTTATTTATTGTGACCCTAGCCTTGATCGAAATTGTTACCACAAAATAGAAATTTACTAAAGCATAATTATCGGACCGGACTTAATGTGCGGCCCAGCCCATCGATTCATTGTGGATCCTGCCCACAGTTGGGCCTCATGGCATTTCGATAGTTCTCCATTTTGGCACCTTTCCATCCCTATATTGTTGCTTGTTCTCTCAATTGTTGTTACATGCAAGCAAAATTTGTTGATGAACATGGATTTTTATTGATTTCTTATAAGACCAATTTAATTAATTTTGATGGGTTTGTGATTTTTAAATTGTATTAGATATTTGAGTATTTGAGTGTTATTTTGAGACGTGAATACACTTGGGAACATGTCATTTTAGATAATGTAAATGTTACATTATTTTTATAGGTTGTAATGTCGGCTGATGATGAGGGGTTTGTATGGGTTGTAATGTCGGATTTTGTATGGGATGTATGGGTTGAATTACTAGGGAAATAGATTGAATTACTTGTGATAAACACTTATTTTGGTTCGAATTAACTTGTATGGGTTGAAATGAACACTGATTTTGAAGAGGATTCACCACATTGTTTAACTTGCGATAAATTTTGAATTACTTTTGAAATAAACTCTGAATTTGGTCAAATTTCTTGTGATAAATGTCGGTTTTTGCATGGGCTGAATCACTTTTGAAATAATTATGTCATTTTGGGCATGAATTTGAATCAACCTATATGATGTATGATATCATTTTCCTTTCACATGATTCGCATTTTTATAGATGGAGGTTATCGGACGAGATGATTATTTTAAGGGTAGATTATGTTACCGAAGTGATCTTTTGAATACGGGGAGAATAAAGGATAAATTGACAAAAGATCAGAAAGAACTGATTCAGAAATCGTGCTTCGGAAGTTCTACAACATGGTTGACCATGTTTTCCAAGGCCAACTTGTTGGGATATTTTAGTTTTGATGAATTATGCCAAAACATTATCAACTTGTGTTATTGAAGCTAATTTACGGATAACAAGTTGAGGGGGAACGAAAGAACAAATTGAGGGGGAACTCACGAAATCAGGAGAAGATGATCAAGATCGATTTAGGTCAGATTTAGACCGACGAGATCGATGAGTAAGATGAGTTCCGAGTTAATCGATGAGTCAGGCAAAATCGTAAGAGAAGAAAAGTTAAGCTTAGCCGATCGAAGATCGATGATCAAAAAGACAGACTGGACGATAATCAAGAACAATGAGCCGATATGGTGATCGAAGAGCGCCAAGTCGATCGTAAAGAAACCGACTGTAAGATCAAGAGAAGGTTGCAGATCGTAAGAGGAGCAGATGAGATCGATCAAAATCGACGGATCGAGATCGATATGATAACCTCGATACGCTTAACCTCGATGTAATCGACCGATGCTATCCCGATATATCGATTGAAGATGTTTGATCCGATCACGAAATGACGATCGTGCAAGTAGAAATCGACGCTTCAGGTCAAGTGACCGAGGGTCAAGAAGTAAAAGTGACCGAGGGTCGATGTCCAAGTCGAAGAACCGAACTCGGTCACTTCGAAAATGTCGAAGATGCTGATCGGATAAGGTCCGCCAAGAGAAGTCATTGAATCAAGAAACCTGAGACTCAGAGAACTCAAGACTCAGAGAATCTCAAGACTCGGAAAAATCAAGAATATAGCCAAGTTAGATTCAAATTGACGTGGACCAATGAGAGGAAGACAACCAAAGATGAAGAAGTCAGAGAACCATAGAATAGTATGGATTTGAATGTGATTCTCTCCAACGGTAACATTCAAATCCACACTATAAATACAAGATGTTCCATCAAATTAAGTGTGGAGAGTGTGGAGAATGTGAAAAAGATGCTACAGAGCTAAGAGCCATATACTCAAGCATTCCCACCATAGAACACAAAACTGTAGATATACAAATACATCCATGAGTGTTCTTAAACCCAATCTAAGCAACCCACGATATATCCTAAGCTTAGAGATATTTTCCCAACCTTAGCATTGAGGCTAAACAAATGTAAGGGAAAATCTCAACCTAGTTGGAGACACCAACCAAACCCAAACCCTATTGTTAGGTAGTTTGTGTGATTGTTGGAGTTGTAAAGAGTGAGTGTTCGCAGAGTAGTCGGCCGTAAAAACTCTAGAGAAGAAGTGAGTAAACTATCTTGGATAGTCAGAAAGCTTGTGTGTGTTTGAGTAAGTTAGCTGCAGAGTAGTAAGCTACAGTGAGTTAGCCTGAAAGCTTGTAGGCGATCCCGTGAAGGGTGATAAGTCCCGATTGAAGGAATTTCTCTAGGAACAGGGAGAGTGGATGTAGGAGCTTGAGTCTCCGAACCACTATACTTTGTTGTGTTCTTTATTGCTTTATGTTCTTATCTTGTCATATGCATTTGGTTATAAGCAAAACACAACACATGGACTTAAAAGCAAAAAAAAAAACTTGGAATCACCATTCCTTCACCCCTGTTTTATATGCACTACATGATTTTTCCGCATTTCATGGGGTTTTCACCGGGACAAACACAACTCTTCCTTCATCTGATATTCAAGCAAGATAGTAGACTAAGATGGTGTAGGTCCCGAACGGGTTTCGTGAGGGCAGAAGTCTAGAGGGAAGGGGTGAATAGACTTCTGAAAACTTTTTCGTGCAAGATCAGGTGTGATGGCAAGACTGATTAGAGTGCGAGTGAATCAGTTTGGACTGATATCCAACTTACTTATCGCCTGATGGCAGATCAGTTCGGTGTCTATCTGTTTAACTGATGTGCGGAAGCAAGTTTATACCCTTGTGAAAAACCAGTTTTACAAATCAGATTCTCGAGTCTGTTTTCAATCAGCTGACTGAAGTGTCAAACTGATCAGATCAGTTGCTTGGTGCTAGCTGATCCTAACTCAGGATATGTATGCAATTATAACCGAGTAGTGTGCAGTAGTGTAAAGCAGTTAAAAGCAGATAGATGCACACAAGATTTTTAGTGGTTATGACAACCAGTCCTACATCCACTCTTCCCTATCACAAGGGGCACCAGCTTAACCAACTGGACTTAGTTTATTGTGTTAGTCCAACACAGTACAACCAACAGATTTTTAAAGAGTTATCACTCAATCCGATCCCAGAAATTAGAACTAGAAACCCTAGTCTGAAATCTTGCTAAACAAACTTAACCTAATTTTTGGTTTGGGTAAAGATGTTTGTTTGTTCCAACTGGAAATCTTTCCTAGTGTTTAATTAGCCTAACTGCTAAAGGATGAGATTTCAATGCTAAGAACTAATGGGATGAACACTTAAAAATAATCTTCAAGTTTGTGTTCGTGGTGCGGAAATTTTGCTATAGTATGAGCTTCTTGATTATTTCTGTCGTCCTTCTCTATGAAGAGCAATCCCATATTTATAGACCTCGAAATCAAAGAGCCGTTGGAGAGCAATTTGAATTTTCAGCTATATTTGGTAGATAGCAGGATTTGATGTGACGTGCTTCAGGAATGGCATGGCCGAAAGCATGTATGTCGCCTTATCTAGCCGTTTGATATTGCAGCGCTGAATCCCGCCTTGTCAGCTTTGTGCATACGTGTCTTGTTCTCATTGGTTAACAAGTACACATTTCAGTGTTTGTTCTACCAACTAAAGTTGACATTCTTCTTGTTCAGATCAACAACGTATGACTTGGTGTAATCATCAGTTGACACCTGGTGTGAGCTGACCTGATCAGATACAACTGATCAGTCTACCTGATAGAGTCTTCTGGTGCCAGTTGTCTTAGCTTCAACTAGCAGACTCGGCTGATGCAGGTCTTCTGGTCTTGGTCATCTGGCAGTTCTTCTGATCTTCAGGTCTTCGGAAGTTATAGCTTCATGTCTTCTCCAGATCGTCTGACTGTCCGATCGTCTGATCTTGTAACCTTGTCTATCTTTAGATTCATCTGGTCTTCTGACCTCAACTGATCGTCTGATCTGACTTAACTGACCTGACTTATACATATTGAGTTCCCCCTCAATATGTGATCTATCTTTTTACATAAGTTATTCTATATAATAATTATCAACTGGTCATCTTAGAACTTGTAATTAAAACATCATCCAGCTAACAGGTCTGACTGGACCTATTACATGTGTTTTGGAACTTTCATCAAAACTCTAAATTTCCCAACAATTTCCCCCTTTTTGATGAAACCAAAACACTTGAGAAACCAACAACAGTTGATAAGTATAAAAACAGTAAAGAACAGATAATCAGAAGACAATGAGATTTTGTCTTAGGATCAGTAAAAATAAACTTTTCATTTAACAGATGAGTCGATTATATGTTACATCAGAAAAGTTTGAGTTTAAAGTTCAACTTATCGTAAAAAGTCTTCTGATCTTCAATCTCTTGGCTTATTTCCTTCTGGCATTTCTCGTTGATCTTGAGGAACGTTGAATATCCGGTATAACTTTCATTTGACATCATTGATCTGTTGTGGATCAGTTATGTAAGCTTTGTTCAGGATGTCAAAATAGAACCTTTGAAATGCCAGTTTGTCAAAATGAGTCGTCTGCCTTCTTCGAGTAGTCCATCACATCATATTCTTGAAGAGATATTCTCACATTGATCCTTCTGGCCTCATTTTCCAGATATTTCAGAAAATCAGGATGCTTGTTCTCCAACCAGTTGAGAAATTCTGCATCTGGTGATTCTTCTTTTGGCACAAGGTCCAAAACAAATGCATCCAGGAGCCATTCTCCTCTGATCTGATTCCATTCTTCAAATCTTGCAGCATGAGCAGCAATTTTTGGAATGATGTCATCAACTTTTGCTGGCAACTGAGGTTCTGCTCCAGATTTTCCGACTTTACCTTTCTTTGCCCTCGATCTGTATCTCTTTTTCAGATCTTCTGCCTCGGCCAATTTTTCTGCTCTTCTTTCTTCTTCACTAATACTAGCTTCTTCAACAATATGCTGCTTAGTAAGCTTCTCAGCTAGTTCCTTATCAGCCTGTATCTGGCTTGCTGTGTTCCTCGTAACTCTCTTAGTCTGAGCGGCTGGTTCAGGTTTTGATGTCCCAGCACCTGCAGCCAACTTCCTCGCCTTTGACTTCTCCATCTTTTCAGAAACGTCATTAGCGAACAGATCTAGATGATCTAGTCTTTGGCCATAGGTTTCAACAGTCTGAATTAGATCTTCTGTTGTTTTAATGAAGTCAGTTGGTTTCTCAACATGTCCTTCCCCCTTTTTGGTTTGATCAAAAAGAGCATTGAGGTGGGAAGTGAGAGAGCCAAAACTAACTGATATGGCTTTGTTCAGATCGACAGAAGTTAATCCTTGAGCTTGAGTGGTTAGATTTTGAATCTTTGAGATCAACTCGGATTTAGCAGATTCAATGGCAGTCGAGAGGGTAAGAATGAGCTTGTCAAGTTTTTCTTCTGTCATTTCTAGTTTTTCAGTGACCATCAGAAGAGAAACTTGCTGTTGATCAACCTGGACTAACTTTTCGTCAACAGTCTTCTTAAACTCAGCAGTCAGGTTGGTCACAGTTTGAGCAAACTGATCTTTGATAGCATCAATCTGGGAAATAGCAAATTCCCGTTCAGTTATTTCCTTGAAGCCTGCCTGCCTCTGATCAGCTATAGTGTTGCTAACCTCATTAGCCAACACACCCTCAAATTCTTCTTTCAGAAGATCTTTGAAACAGATCTGATCTCCCGAAGTTGATCAGTGGTAATATGTGTAGCAAGAATGCTGTGTACCACCTAATCAGGTTCATTCGTTTGTGCCTCCAGTGGCTGATCATGAACTACAGTACCAGACTCACTTTCATCGGCAACTCCCACATCCTTCATGAGCTCATCATCCTTTGGAGTTTCCTCAACAGGCTCCAGCTCAAATCTTTTAGAAATTCCTAACTTCCTGTTAATCATGGCTTTGACCGCCTCAGCAGGTACCAGTTCAGCTGGTGAACCGACTTGCGCAGATTTCTTCATATCGAAGTCATAATCTGCAAACTCATCAGCTCCCCCCATCTGCTCAATGATTATCATGAAGTCCGAGAAGTTCTTTAAACAAAGATCTCTCCAGGTCAGGATCTCCAAAACTTCTTCCCTTATAACTAGATGAGCTTCTAACTCCGGGTACATCCCATCAATTTCTCGTTCGATCCTCATTCGGGCCATCTTCCCGGTGATGGTCTTGGAAGATCTTGAAACAAGAATCGGTTCAGGTTCAGGTTGATGAGTTGTAGTGGTTTCTGGTTGCGGCTGAGCAGCTAGATATTGACTGATTGGCTGAATCAGCTGAGGTTCTGCTATAGGATCTGGAACAGTTCAGCGGCGAGGTTCATAAGAATCGGTTCTCAAAGGAGTTCCGCAGCGAGTTCTGCGGCGGTGATCGTGGCCGGGTTCGCAAAACAAGTGACCTTATGGATTCGCGTATAGGAGAAAGTGAAGGGGATATGTGTTCAGCAGATAAGATTATGAGTGGTGAGTGGGCGCGAGATTGTGGTGAAGGAGATCCGACGTTTCTTGCCTCTCCCTCAGATTGTTCTGGCGAGCTCCCAATTTGAGAAGCTTTGCCTTTTCGATTTATCATTTGATTTTTCTCTGCAAGATCAGCCGATCTCTTTGCCTCTTCTTCATCTTCTACCTCTTCATCCAAGAAAAGAGTCATGGGTGCTTGTTTCACTTTCTTCGGCCTCTTTTCTTGGGTTTTCACCAGTTTTATGTTCTTCTTCTGAGGAGCTTGATTCTTGTATATAGTGACCTTCTTTCCTTTCACTCTCTTCGGAGGAGTGGGTCGCAGATCATCATCTGCCAGGCCATAGATGGCATTTGTAGATGAGAGAAAGGCCTTGTAGGACTCCAGTCCGTTATGATCCCATTCAGTATTTGGCATTTTGTCCTTCAGAATGACTGCCACCTTGTTGAGATTGCTGATTCTCTTCTTCAGAAATACTTGACGTTGTTCACTAACTCCAATTTTTTCATGTTCTTGGAGCAGAATAGCTTTCAGAAAACTGGCCCAGTTAATATTTGTTGCTGCGTTGATAATAGCAGCCATACTATGCATCTTCACAGCAGTTAATCCGTCCGGGCTGAAAGATATAACAATAATTGTTTTTGACAAAATGTCAAACAACAGTCTGTATTTCCTTTTCAACATAGGCCTGACAAAATTTGCTGACTGGTGTTTGTCTGCTTCTCTGAAGAGTTCTCCCCTTATCAGTTCGTCTTCCTTCTTCCTGTAGTGAGCAGGAGAAATCTTCCCTTTGGGCAGGTTGAACAGACGAGAGATATCAGAATTTGTAAGTCTTATCTCCTCTCCATTTACCGATGATACCAGTTCATCTCCAGGATTCTCCGTGTCCAACTTTAAATTCTTCAAGAATTCCAGTGCCTCATACTGCATAACTGGATTGCAGTGAGCAGTATAGTACTTCTTAAGACCGCACTCCTTCAGAATTTGTTCCACCTCAATTGATTCTGGATCTCGTGTAACACCAAACATAACATATTTATCTTCCACAATCTAGTGTGCCAAATTCGCATAATTACACATAATTTTGCCCAATCCGTGAGTGGCCATCTACAACAAGATAAACTCGATTAAAATTTGTGCATAATCATAAAGATATCAAATATTTGATAATCAGATCAATAAATCGATTGTTTTCTTCCTTGTCATAAACTCACAGATATCAATAACGAGGAAAATTAAACATTGAAATCTCAATTAAACACATGATAAAATATGCATTCGTAATCTATATGATCAATGGATTTTAGGAAATCAAATCATCAGGAATTACCAGATTCTGCTTTTCGATTTTGAAATAGGTTGAATCGCAAGAAACACTTTGAATTGCAGAAAGGTAATTGTGAGCTTGCAGAGAATAAATTGCAAGAATTTTGAGAAAAGTACTCTGGAAGGATTTTGATGAAGCTTATAAAAGGAAGGAGGGAAAACCGAGAACGGAAAATCAAGCGTTTGAAAAGATTAAACGATCCAGATTGAGCGGTTTTGATCGTGTGGTCAGGGTATGCACGCACGATTGCTTTTTGGATTTTAAAAACACAATTAATAGCAATTAATGCATATACCCCACGTCCGTATTAAATGAATTACAGGACATGCATCATCAAAGTATGTGCACATTAAAAGCAAATATTATCAGATAATTTCAGATATGGAAATAGTAGACTAAAGAACAGAAATGCGTATCTGGTTGACTGATATTGTAATCAGTCAATACCACTTGTAGCGGAAGATCTGACTGATTTCTGTTGATCTTGTTTTCTGTCTAACTCTTTGTATTTCCCAACAATGTCCCACATATCTGATAAGTCTCCATCTGATCCTTTCTGAACAGTTGACGTTCCCCCTTCAAATGTTATCTCTGATCAGTTCTTGACTGATTTTTCTTATCAGTTGGAGTACCATACTCAACTGATCCTCCTTATCTAATCAGCCACTTAACTGATCAGATTTCTTCTGATCTAATTTGATCCACTCTGATCAAATCAAATCTTGGAATGTGCGCTCCCGCCAAAACTTAATTCTCGAGGAATCGAAGAGTCGTCTCGATTCCCTAAGTCAGCGTGATGTAACATCCCGCAATGATGGTCTGGATACTTTTGTGATAACTCATGCCGTAAACTCATCCAACCATCAGTCGCGTTCTCTTTACGCGCTGTCCTGGCGGTGCTAATTTCTCTGAAAGGCCTTGAGAAATTAAATTTGCACTTCTACCCCTATTTTTCCTCTATAAATAGAACTGGGGTTTTATACACACAACATAAACCATTCACCATAGTTATTATACTCAAGCTTTATAGCCATGTTTTCCGGTGAACCCTTAATTCCGGTGAAACTTCCGACAAAAACCTTCAACCCTTTTCAAATGATTTCAGCTTCTCAAATCAATCCCGTGCTTCCCTCATTCCAGCTTTCGTCATCATTGAAGAATACTTATACAATTATTGCCAAGCTTCTCTACCACCGAGGCGGCGGATCTGTTATCACAACTGAGAAGACACTTCTCCTGATCGTATGCGCCTTGTGTGCCTTTCGAGATGACAAAATTATCATCAACAAACTCATTCTGATATATAATATGGGTTTAGTTATACGATCTAGATCCGACCTATTCGATCTTGATCAGACAGTACACAGTCTAGATTAGACTAAAACCCAATATTTGCCTGTGACACTTGTGTCTGTATGACACTCGTGTTCATTAAAAGCTGGAAGTCCCATTGATTTCAGGACTAGGGACTTTTGGCTTAGAAATCCTTCAAGGCCGCTCTCGCTCCTGACTCCAAAGCTCTGAGGGTGGCTTAGGATTATTTCAAAGCCTCTCTCACCCCTTTTAGGATTGGGGTTTTAGGGGCAGCTGACTTTAAAATCTTTAAAGCCTCTCTCACCCCTCCTAGGGTTAGGGTTTAGGGTTTAGGGTTTTAGGGTTTATCTTACGACCTCCGGGTCAATTGTAATGAACTTGTAATGTAAATCTGACCTCCGGGTCTTTATCAATGAAAAGTTCTTTTATTTCATTGTTGTGTTGACTCTTTTACCTTATGCAATTATAGCTTAATACTTGTGTAACTTGCTTGTTGAACCTTGCTTAAATTGACTCATAAAGTTTGAAACAACCAATCTGATCAGTTCCTTGACTGATTTGATAAGATCGTTTCTGATCAGTTCCTTGACTGATCTTCTGATCAGTTGAGATGCCTTGCCCAACTGATCCTTCTTAACCTGGTTAGTATTTCAACCAGCTGGTCTTGGAGACCAGTCCACCAAACATTTCTGGTGCACTTTCTCCAAGGTCTAGAAGCCCTAGCTCATTACAGAGTTCTCTGAATCTGACTTCAGCTAGTGGCTTGGTTAAGATATCAGCTTTCTGTTTATCAGTATGGATCTTTTCCATTCTGATGTTCTTCTTTTCAACATGATCTCTTATAAAATGGTGTCTGACATCCACATGCTTGCATCTTGTATGTAGAAAAGGATTCTGAGTGATTGCAATTGCACTATTACTGTCACAGAATTTAGGTACGTTCGTAGCTACAATGTTATAATCCTTCAGCTGCTGACTAAGCCAGAGCAGTTGGGAACAACAGCTTCATGCAGCCATATATTCTGCTTCAGTAGTAGATGTTGCAACTGATGTCTGTTGAAAACCAAGAGATCAGTTTACTACCTAAAAACTGACATGTACCTGAGGTTGATTTTCTGTCTATTCTACAACCTCCATAATCTGTTGTAGCATGGATAAACCCGACCTCCCACCTGGGCACGAAGGATCATAAATAATCCAACAAAGACTGCATGAAGCAACCTCAGTAAGGGGACCAAGGGATCAGCCCACGTAATTCCCACAAGACTAAACCTTCAAGTCGCAAAGGTCGGCAACTCGGGTAGTCGGCAGTTCGCGAAGTTGTGATACAATTTCCGCTTTATATCCTCAAGTTGGGGGCGACCTGCACCAGCCGTAACTATACAGTTCATGTGGTCAATGACAGCCCCCGACACGCCACTAATCTGCCCTCCACATCCGCTCCACGACTGGCGCACACTAAAGATAGACGATTTCTGGCCTGTCAAGGCGAGATTAATGGTTCCCGATAATGTAGCCCTTTCATAGGCATTATTCCTTATGTAAATTCCCACCCAAAGGGTGGGAGTCATAGTATAAATAGGCCACCACGGCCACCTCTGTGAGAAAGGTCGAACAACTTAGACTTCTAGGCATATACATACATCCTCTCCCTGACTTGGACGCCCCAGGACGTAGTTTGATTCCAAAGACGAACTGGGTCACCAACTTCTTTGTCTCTTTCCCTGATTCGATTGCCTTTAGCATATGCATTTCATAATAATTATTGTTTAATTGAGTAGATAAAAACCAGTTACAACAATTGGCGCCATCTGTGGGAACATATTTCTTGAGAAATTTTAACAA
Organism: Stenogyne calaminthoides; assembly: GCA_037126765.1. NCBI lineage: Eukaryota > Viridiplantae > Streptophyta > Magnoliopsida > Lamiales > Lamiaceae > Stenogyne > Stenogyne calaminthoides. Next base: position 24,929,964 of record JBBCBC010000009.1, on the reverse strand, counting down.
TTCTCAAGGAGACCTCACCTTCCAAACTCTAAGAAAAACAAAATGGCAACCAACCAGGGGAAAGCTGTAATCGGGAATGAAACCGACGTTTGTGATGGCGTCGAGGTTTCACTGAGTTCTCAACCCACTCATCGGGCAGCCCCGACTGGTTCCCCCGACTGGTGGAATCTTTTCCAAACATCGGAGGATGCCAAAGCAGTGATGGCCGTCCTCAACATGAAATGTCTCAATTTCGGTGTTGAGGAGGAATAACCCCCAGCCAAGAAAACAACCCATTACGCCAGAACCTCCAAAGGTAAACGCGTTATGACGGAAAAGGGATGGTCCACGGGCCAACTGGCGTACAACGTGGCTAAATATGCCATCGTTTGGAACCACAGGGCCCTGGTCAGACCAGCGGATTCGAATAGTGTATTCACCCGCCTCGGAAGCCAAGCGGCCCGGAAGGCCCTCATGAGGGGCGAGGACGAGGCTCACTCTCAACCACGCCATGATGAACAGGTGGAAAGAGATCTTGCCATGGCCCTGGACATGCACCACGGAGGATCGCCGATACATTCGGCATACCTCCATGGTCACGGGAAGGGGGCCAGTAACCCGCGAGACGCTCAGGTCGCTACATTGGTTAGGATCGTCCAACAGCTGTTGGAAAAGGTGGGTAACCAGGATGGACCGTCTGGGTCTAACACTGACCTTGTCATCCCCGATTCGCCCTTGGGAACTATGATCACTCTGGCACCTGCCTAGAGGAAAATCAGCATAGCGGCTTTAGATCGCTACAACGGAAGTACAGACCCCAGAGTCCATATGGCGAAGTATAATGCGTATATGGCCTCAATGGGGGCATCAGATGCGATGAAGTGTAGACTTTTCTCCCTGACGCTGAGCGACCAGGCCCACATGTGGTACACTTTGCTGCCATCTCTCTCCATTTATACTTTCGAGCAACTGGCTCGATTATTCTTGGGCCACTATACGGAGATGGCGCCCTAACCTGTGACAAGGCAGAGGCTCATAAACATGCGTCAGGGGGAGACGGAGTCAGATCGATCCTATGTTGAGAGGATCGATAGATTTATCATTGAAGGCAATCCCATTGGGCATGAGGCCAAGCTGCTGGGGGCAGTATCTGGCCTCAGAATAGGAACCAAGCTATGGCGGCGCATGACCGCCGACTACTCGACCAGCTAAGCCGATTTCAGGAAAAGGGCCAACGACCTCATCCATACCATGGAATTGCTAGAGACCCGGCTCTCAGAGACAAAGGAAGTCGCAGAGCCCAAGAAAGGTTCCAAGAAAATCGGGGGTCATTACAAGACACCCGGCAGCTTCAAACCATTTGATGAGTCCATTCCGGTGAAGCTGATGGAGGCTCTGGGTATGACACCTGGTAACGTTTATACCCAGATCCAGGGACGAGACATGTTGTAAGCCCATGTTCGACACCATCAGAAAGAAGGCTAGGTTCGAATTGACATCTGAGTGTCAGGATGCTCTTGACAGGATCAAAGCATATCTGATCGACGTCTGTATTTTAGCCAAACCGGTCCCTGGCGAGAAACTGTTTCTATACTTGGCGACCTCGGAAACCGCCCTGAGCGCAGTGCTTGTACGGGCGAAGGGTCAAACCCATCTGCCCATTTACTTTGTCAGTCAGACGCTAAATGAAACTGAGCAGCGATACCTTCTTCTAGAGAAATTAGCATATGCTCTAGTTATGAGTGTGAGGAAACTGAGACCTTACTTCTTCGATCACCAAGTGGAGGTCCTCACTTCCTTAACCCTTCGCAACGTGCTCCATCGACCAGATACATCGGGCCGATGCCTCAAGTGGGCCATCGAGGTTGGACAGTATGGGGTAACATACGCGCCGCGGCCTGCAATAAAAGCTCAGGCCTTGGCCTACTTCATCGTTGAATTAACCCCTCCTCCTAGGGCCAGTGGTTCGATCGACCCACCATGGGAGTTGTACGTAGACGGCTCGGCAACTGCCAACAAATCAGGAGCAGGGATTGTTTTAGTAAATCCAGATGGGATTTCTTTTCAGAACCACCAACAACGAGGCCAAATATGAAGCACTGATCAACGGTCTAGAAATGTCCACCGCAATTGGCATCAAGCGACTTCAAGTACACACCGACTCCCAGCTCGTAGCACGCCAGATATCAGGGGAGTATGAGGCCCGAGACGAGCGGATGTCGTCCTACCAAGAGGTCGTCAAAGCACTTTGCCTGAAATTTGAACAAATCTACATCAACCTAGTACCAAGGGATGCAAACTTTCGAGCCAATGCATTAGCACGACTAGCGACTTCGGAGGGACCAAAGCAGAGATGAGGATGTCACCATCACAAAACTCTCCCACCCCCTCCATCGCTAACACAATCGCTGCCCTAGACACCCTAGAAGTTTAAGCCGATGACCCCATAATCATTACTTGATGACGGGGCATTACCAATCTCTAGACAAAACAATTGCAACTAAGGGTTTAAGGTACATTGGTTGGTAATGAACCCTTCAAGATAATCGACTACTTGATGAGCAAGGGGCTATCCCGCAAGATATTCACGATGGGGTATGCGTAAAACCACTTTGGGGGTAGTCGCCGCGCATAAGACAACGAGACAGTGTATTATTGGCCAACTTTAAAGGCCGATGCCATGGTTTTAATGGGAAATGCCACAAATGTCAAATACACGCACCATCAATCAAGGTCGACCGAGAACTCACCAAAGATCCTCGTCCTGGCCTTTTGCAAAATGGGGATAATATCACGGCCATTACCAATGACCCGAGTTGTTCAAAAGCACCCTTATCATGAGATTACTTCACAAAATGGGTCAGGCCGAGGCTTTGGCGACCATAGATCAGGATCACGTCATCAAATTCATATGGCGTAAACATCATCTGCAGAAACCCAAGCAATTATATCCGATAATGGGAAGCGGTTCGATGGTCATAAGATCGATGGGAAAATGGAAAATCACCAAGCTTTTTTCTACCCTTATCACCCTCAACAAATGGTCAAAGTTTGAACAAGATCATCAAGCACACCAAAACCAAGATTGAGGGAGGAAAAGACCCCTGAATTACCGGATGTACTATGGTCATTTGGCCAAAAATTAAATAGGAGAGACCCTTATTCGATGGCATTTGGCTCGAAAATATACCTAATTCCAAACTCTCAGAACCTCGCAGATCGCGACCGACTGCAAAGATGAGGCCTTGACCAGAAACCTAGACTTGATCAAAGAGAAGCGATTAGAGGCAGGTATCCGAAATGCGAGATACAAACAACAGTCCAAAAAATACTACAACTCTAAAGTGCGACTCTAAAAATTCAAAGAAGGCGACATGGTCCTGAAGAAGACTCTCGGAGTAACCAAAGGAACTTTCACACCAAACTGGGAAGGACCATACAAGGTCACTCGAGTATTATCCAACGGGGCATACGAGCTCGAGAACCTAGATGACACCCAGTCTCAGTACCCGTGGAACGCATCTCATCTGAAGAGATACTATCAGTAGGGTCGAGGCCAGTAAAATTTCAGGCGAGTCAATAATAATGAGTTAAATTTTAATTTTCACAATTCCTGTGTTTAAACCAGGGAGGTCGCATAGATGAAACATCGACCTCGAACGACTTTTGACATATTTGCGGCGAGATCGCCACCCCCTGCGGTGTGATCCTCCCCTAACTTTATAAGACGACTAAGCGAGGTTCAATCTAAAATCGCAATGCCAATAAGACGAATGAACATACGCACAGATTATAGTCGCATAAGGAAATCAAGTCGACACAATAAAGGAAAGAAAAAGGCAGATTTCATTAATGACAACAAGCCCGAAGGTCGGTACATTATAAGAGCCCGAAGGCTAGATTACATCAAGCGGAAACCAAGATAAATCATGATAACTGATGATAGATGGTTTACTACAACCCAATAGCCATGACTGGCAGACAACTTCCGACTTTAAGGCATGCTAATCAAGAGTATTGTTGGAGATGGGGTTCAACAACTTCTCAATCTCCTTTTTCTTATCGGGATTCTTGATGTCATCATTCTTAAGAACGATCAAGAATCCCATCAGCAGCACCACTGACTATGTTCAAAGGCTGCCCACCTAATTGTTGCTGAATAACGCTGGTGAGGGTGTGGGCAGCCCGCCTCCGGGATCTTGGGCTGGTAAACACCTCCCCTAGAGGCCAGTTGTGGCCTGCTCTTCGGGAGGAGCCGCGTAGGACATCTCAGTGACCTCATTTCGTGCCCCAGCCTCATCCGTCCGAGTCTCGAGGACCACCTCGGAGTCTCCCAGCTGTGTCTCATCTAGATGGGGAGTGGGGTGCACGATCTGACTCTGATTAGGGAAGAAGGACAAATCAATGCCCAGATCTTCCAGATCTTTAATCTCCAAAGATAATAATCTGGAGGCGGGGGATGTGTGAACGTAGCGATTAGCTTTCGGTCACAATGTCAGAGAGGTCGGCAGCAGGGTTCTTCCGCCGAATAGCTCGGATAGCGCCCGCAACCGCCACGACATAGGCGAAGTTAGCATTCTGCTCTTCGACCTGCTTAAAGTGTTCGTCTTTGGCGGCCAACTTCTCCCCGACCTCTACATCCTTGCGGATCAGCTCCGCCTTCATCCGGGTCACGGCCTCCTTCTCCTCCCCGAGCAGTCTCTCGGCTTCCTTCAAGGCCCTCGAGCTCCAAGGCCCTCTTGCCAAGTCACCTTAGCAACCTCGGTTTTTCTCGCGCACCTCATAGGCAGCTATCAGTGATTTCGCTTGCTCGGAGGTCATCGCCTGGGCCTTCTCTAGTTTGGAGAGCTCGAGCTCGGATTGGGCGCAGGCCTTTTCCATGTAGAGGGCGGCCTTCAAGGAGTGGACAACAACCGAATACATGTTTCCGTGACTTGTTGGCGACGGGCAGAGGAGTGATCATCGCCGTCCATAAAAGATGGCACATTCCTCATCGTCCGCTCCAAGTAGCCGGGGCGATCTCGGCGTGCCTCCCGGCGTGGGGAATCGGGGGGATCTCGAAGCTTCAAGGCACCTCGGTGAGAACTTTGCGGGCCGTCGACTCTGGCCCGCAACAAGGAGGAACAAATATATTAAGTTTGGTCCCGGTTTTGAGGTAAATTCATTAAGAGTTGCAAACGGCCTACCTCTGCATCCTCTCCTCATCCCAACTAATCCAGGAATCGTCCTCCGGATGGCGACCTCCTTCCCGGGTAGAAGTCGGCAAAGGTATCAAGATGGGAGCCACCCTTCCAGCACCTCGACTTGACATGGATCGGTGCATGCCAGGTTCAGCTCGCGCCCTCTTGGGAGGTCGCTCACCAGCCACGGTGGCGGGTTCAACAACTTTCTTCTTGCCTTTGTCGGCAGCAGGGGGAGGAGTCTGAACTGGAATGTCCCCCTGGGTGGCAGTGTCGGGCAGACCCCTCATGGAGCAGAGTACTGATCAAGGTCGCGAGGCCATCTCGGAGGCAGAGGGCCGACGACGGTAGATCGGGATCTCCGGATCTAACATAAAAGAGAACCTTTAGCACGAAATCGCGAAATACACTTGAAAAGATACGGCCGAGACTTACAGGGAATCCTCAAGTGGCGAGGGTAAGTATACAGTCCGGCTTGCAAGCGGTCGAGCTCGGAGTTCAAAAAATTAACATCTCGCCAGCTAAGGGGTGTGTCTCGACCCTTCTTGAATGCCTCGAGAAAGTCCCAATATAGCTCAGAAGGTCGGGGCGAAACACTGCAAGACGAGAAAAGAATTAGATCAGTACAATCAAGCAAAAAAATATTAGGGCGAAGTACCATTTTCAACACGGATCGCATAATCCGTAGGAACTCTAATGGATAAGGTGCTAGAGGGGGCCATCGACTCCCATGCTCCTCCTACAAACCACCATTTCTGGTGCCATCCGTCAACCTTATTCGGAATCCCACTCACAAGCTCTTTGCCTCTATTTAAACCAAGACAATGTGATAGCCTCCGGCCGAAAGCAACGGCAACATCACGCGAGATATCTCTCCGGGATTAGGCAGCTTTTTTTTCAGCCCGCCGCGCCTAAAATGACCATGGTGGAGATGATGTAACTCCACCCATTGGGGGTGATCTGCGTGATGCTCACATTCCAGGCCGCCAGCAGATGGGAAATGACCGGGTGCAATGGAAATCGAATACCGACCGACATGAAAGACTCATTCACAGCAATCATTCCGGGGGGAGGCTGATCGACGCTTTCGTCCGGGGTCGGCCTATAAAAATGCACATCCCGGGGCACCTTGTACATACGACGAAGTCTCCGCACATACTGATTGGAGAGCACAGATCGGTATCTTTTATCGGACGCCACGAATTGAGAGTCGACCGACTTGCGGTATGTCCGGTCAGGTTGGTTGTACAGAGCTCGGTTACAATACATATCATAATTGAAGACTCATTCATAAGCCCCATAATCTAGAACCGAGGCAGAAGGACCCGCCGTTGATGACCGTTCCCGTGGGACGGGATGAAGGAGATTAACATCCAACGGGGGAAGATGGGTAATTTCGGCCAATTCTTCCAGAAATTGGTCATCCACCGGTTCATCATTGGCATCATCTTCCCGGCGGTCGCCCATAACCTTAGCCAATGAACTTTCACCCACATGCCCGGTGGCGGAGCCTGAAAATCGGCGGCGACGCAGGGCAATAGGGATGTCATCCTCAGAAGAGGAGGAAGCCACCATGGGGTGAGAGGCAAAAAGGGATTTGGAAACGCTAGAATCCATAAATTCGAAGAAGGGCACCAAAGTGCTTACCTGTGATTAATTCCGCTTCAAGGACACGAGAATGCGTTTTCGGTGGAAGGGAGAAAGAACCAGGAAGAGTATCTTGAGAAATTCTTTCGCAAGACAGTCGCAGGAAATAAGGTTTTCAAAACCTAATTCCCCGCCTATTTATCGAAGAAGAGGAGGGGCTAAAATTAAATTAGCCAAAAATTCGGCCCCCTAGAAACAAAAAGACGCGAGGGGCTCGCGTGAAATCCACTACGACATGTCATCTGACGAAATGGCGGCACTTTACATCATCATCCTGGCACGATATTATTTAGAATCCCTGAGATCGAGGGAAGTCTGATGCGACGATTCGTATTATCGAGGTGACTTTTCACCTGCCCGAGGATAGTAAGCCGCTCATAGGAGACTTTCCAGGTAGGATGGTCGGGAGTCAATTTAGTCCATGTGTTAAGCCAAGGTCCCTTCTCGGAACAAGAGACCTCAACTTGAGGGGCAATTGTTGTAGCATGGATAAACCCGACCTCCCACCTGGGCACGAAGGATCATAAACAATCCAACAAAGACTGCATGAAGCAACCTCGGTAAGGTCGGCAACTCGGGTAGTCGGCAGTTCGGGAAGTCGCGATGCAATTTCCGCTTTATATCCTCAAGTCTGGAGCGACCTGCACCAGCCGTAAGTATACAGTTCACGTGGTCAATGACAGCCCCCGACACGCCACTAATCCGCCCTCCACATCCGCTTCACAATTGGCGCACGCTGAAGATGGACGATTTATGGCCTGTCAAGGTGAGATTAATGGTTCCCGATATTGTAGCCCTTTCATAGGCATTATTCCTTATGTAAATTCCCACCCAAAGGGTGGGAGTCATAGTATAAATGGGCCACAACGGCCACCTCTGTGAAAAAGGTTGAACAACTTAGACTTCTAGGCATATACATACATCCTCTCCCTGGCTTGGACGCCTCCGGACGTAGTCTGTTCCAAAGACGAACCGGGTAACCAACTTCTTTGTCTCTTTCCCTGATTGGATTGTTTTTACATACGCATTTCATAATATTTATTGTTTAACTGAGTAGATAAAAACCAGTTACAACATAATCAGAATCAGAATACCCACTAAGCTCTAGATTATCATCTGATGGGTAGACTAAACCAAGGTTCACTGTCCCCTTCAGATACTTAAGAATCCGCTTTAGCTGCTTCCGGGTGGCTTTGCATTGGATTTGCCTGAAATCTGGCACATACACCTACTGCAAAGGTTATATCTGGTCTGCTAGCAGTCAGGTAAAGTAGAGATCCAATGAGAGCCCTATATTCTTTCTGATTAGTTTTCTGACCATTCTCATCTGGATCCATCTTGAATCCAGTCATCATAGGAATTCTGGCTTCCTTACAATTTTGAACTCCAAACTTAGCCAATAAATTCCTAGTGTACTTCGCCTGACAGATGAATATTCCTTCTGTACTTTGCCTAACTTGTAAACCCAGAAAATAATTCATCTAACCCATCATGGACATTTCGAATTTCTCTTGCATCAGCTTGCTGAATTTATCACATAAGCTCTTGTTGGGAGATCCGAAAATGATATCATCCACATAAATCTGAACCATCAGAATATCTTCTCCATCTTCTATTCTGAATAAGATTCTGTCCACTATTCCTTTAGTGAATCCACTATCTATCAAGAACTGAGAGAGTGTATCATACCAGGCTCGAGGAGCTTGTTTCAGCGCATAAAGAGCTTTTCTTAAACGGTACACCTGGTCACCTTTTTCAAAGCCAGGAGGTTGTTCAACATAAACTTCCTCAGCTAGTACCCCATTTAAGAATGCACTCTTTACATCCATCTGATACACAATAAACCCTCTGTGGGCAGCATATGTCAGAAATAGCCGAATGGCTTCCAGGCGAGCGACTGGTGCAAAGGTCTCATCATAATCAATTCCTTCTGATTGTGAATACCCCTTAGCAACAAGTCTTGCCTTATTTCTGGTTATGACATTATTCTCATCTCTCTTGTTCTTGAATATCCACTTTGTGCCAATCACATCTTGATGGGTTGGTCTGTCCACCAGTTTCCAAACCCGATTCCTTTCAAACTGGTCTAACTCTTCTTGCATGGCTAGAATCCAGTTTGCATCCTGTAGAGCTTCTTCTATTTCGGTTGGTTCCTTCAAAGACAGATAACAACAATACATGACACTTTCACCAATCTGATGTCTAGTTCCGACTCTATCAGATGGGTCTCCAAGGATCAGATCAGTTGGATGACTAGTTACCCATGTCCTTCTTTTCTGATTTGCATCAGTTTGGAGAGCATCATCCTCTTCTGATAGTAGTTCATTACTAGTGATTGGGAGTGGTGCAGAATTATGTTCCACTTGGCATGGACAAGTCTCAACAGATGTTGGAATCATCATGTGCTGATGTCTGTCCGTAGGAACTTCAGGTGTTCCCCCTGAACCAGATGGTTCAGTTGATATTGTCTCAGCTGTACCAGCTTCTTCATTGACAATTGTACATACCTTAGGGTCTGATTGACCTGGTGAATCAGTAAAGTCAAGTTCTGGGATATACACTGTTACGTGATCTGATCCCTTTTCATTGATACTTAGCTGATCCATTTTCTGTGCAGCAGGTACCGATTGATCTGGTACTGCCTGTTCTGAGGCAGCTTTCTCTTGTTCAGAGGATGTCTCATGAAAGACCACATGAGATGTTTCTTCCACAACTAGACTTCTTCTGTTGAATACCGTGAAAGCCTTGCTGGATGAGGAATATCCTAAGAGATACCCTCATCTGACTTGGCTTCAAAAGTTTTCAATTGACTCTTCCCATTGTTGTGTATGAAACACTTGCACCCAAAAACATGGAAGTAAGAAACACAAGGTTTTATGCCCTTCCACAGTTCATAGGGTGTTTTGTAGTGAGTCTTAGTCAGAGAACATCCGTTCTGAGTTTGGCATGCAGTATTGATTGCTTCTGCCCAGAAACGGCTTGGTGTTGCATGTTTAGCTAACATAGTGCGAGCAACTTCTTTAAGTGTTCTATTTCACCGTTCTGCTACTCCATTCTGTTGTGGCGTTCTGGCAGCTGATGTCTCATGTTGTATACCAAACTTAGTGCAAAAATCAGTAATAAAGAAATTCAGAAATTCTGTACCTTTATTTGATCTGATTTTTACTATACTGACACCCTTCTCATTTTGTAATTTTCTGAGCAGCTCGGGTATCTTTGTTGTTGTCTCATTCTTCTTATGTAAGAATACCACCCAAGTAAATTTGGAATAATCATCCACAATCACCAGGGTGTACTTGCGTCCATTGAGACTAACTAGTGTAACTGGTCCAAATAAGTCCATATGGAGCAGTTGCAATACTCTGTTGGATGCTGGTCCAGGAATTCCCTTGAATGAGGCTTTTACCTGTTTTCCCTTCTGACATGCGACACATGTCCGATCCTTAGAGAATACCTCATTCGGGAGTCCCTCAACCAAGGACATCCTTGCTATCTTGTTAAGAGTTTTAAAGTTCAGATGGCTCATTCTCTTATGCCAGAGCCAACTGTTACTTTTGGAATTCTTAAGAATCAGACATGCATTTCTTGGACAACTGTTCCAATCTGCATTATAAATCGTTCCTTTCCTAGAACCAGTTAACAAGATCTGTTGAGTAGTTCGATTCTTGGTTGTGCACTGATCAGTCGAGAACTCAACACTGAATCCGTTGTCGCAGAACTGTGAAATTGATAACAGATTATGCTTTAAACCTTCGACATACGAGACTCCAGTAACCTGTACATCATCATTCTCTAAGGTTCCGAATCCTCTGGTAAAACCAAAGTTATCATCACCGAAGAGTACACGTGGGCCTTCTTTTTCTGTGTAAGATCTAAGGAGATGATTGCTTCCAGTCATATGCCTTGAGCATCCACTATCGATGTACCAGATAGTTGCTTGTACACCTCCCTTGTTGGCCAAACCCACGCGAACCTGCAATCAAATCAGGCTTTAGGTAACCCTTTTGGATTGGGTCCTGAGGGGTTAGAGTTGGTTTTAGGGATCCATACAAACAGGGCACTTCTATTGTAATCAGATAGATCAGAAGGTCTAATTTGTCTCCCATAAACATCTACATAATCATACATCTCTTCATATGCGTTATGATCAGTATGATTATTAGTGCGAGCCTTGGGTAAATCAGAAGACTTGGGATTTTTTCTTACTTTTTGTCTTCTTTTAACCCAGTGGGGCTCAGGTGCAGCAGCCCTAGGTTTCTGATTATAAGGGTAGGTACGACTGCTACCATTAAAGATTCATATCTTTTTGGCATATCTGGTTTTGGCAGTTTACCCTTGGCTTGCCTGTTAGGCAGCTTGACCTGATTATGTTTCAGATCAGATTTCCCCTTTAGAGGTTGTCTTTTCTGATACCTAATCTGTTGATCAGGTTGAGGTCTCTTCAGAAGAACTGGGTTCTTCTGTTGATTCCTCGGCTGATGCTTAATCAGTTGCGGTCCATTTCTGTTCCCTTTCTGATTGGGCACCTGCTTTACCTGTTCAGTAAGCCTGGTCCCCTTATCTGATACAGTTTTAGCTTTTCGTGTATCTATAACAGAAACTCGTTTGGTTACACTTTTCTAATATGAACCAGACGGGGCTTTCGAGGATGTAGAAGTGTTTTCATACCCAAGCCCCTTCTTGTTAGTCGGTGTTCGAAAATAGGTGTTCAGATCTTGAACAGTTTTAGAAGATTTTGTAAAAACTTCTATTTTCTTGCGCATACTATCCTCAGTAGATTTCAGACACTTATGTATTTGGAAGAGGTCATCAAACTTAGCTTGTAGGATTTTAAAATCTTCAGCTTGCTGTTTATTGATAACCAGCTGTTCCTTAATCAGCTTCTCCTGATCAGAAGAGTTAACTTTCAGAACTTCCAGTTCTTCAGTTATCTTCTGAGCAGCTTCAGCTGATTTTAGTTCAGCTGCTTTTCTTTCAGCATTTTCCTTAACAAGCTGAGTATTTTCAATCCTTAGCATATCGTTTTCAGCTTCCACTATTGTATAAGTGTCTACTGCATTAGAGAGTTCATCAAGCAATTGCTCAGAATAGAGCTGCAAATTAACCTCTCCAGCAGGTGTGCTAATCATATCTGGTGTGGAAACTGAAAGAGCAGAAGGTTTAGAGGTTACCTCAGATTGGTCTTCCTCCTTAGCTATGAGACAGATGTCATCATCAGATGAGAACATCAGATCATCGTAGTGGTAGAAATCATCAGCGTTGCTTATCAGATAGAAGTCCTCTACAGATGAGTAGCCTGAATCCTCTGATGGTAGATAAGAATCATCAATCCCAGATGTATCAGCTACTATGGCTTTTCTATCTCTGTACCTTTGTTCACGTCTGTTCCGCTTGTTTTCTCTTTCTTTTGGAGTCAGGTCAGGGCAATCTGCACTGTAATGACCTGGTTTCTGACAGTTGAAGCACACTTCACGCTCCACAGAACTCCTTCTGCCAGGTGAGTCACTTCGTCTATAAAATCTATCAGGTGACTTACCTGTCTGATTGTTGTCTGAGTTTCTCCTTTCTAATCTGTTGTCTCTCCTTTCATCAGATCGATCATCTATTTTCTTATCTTCTCTGCAATCATTTCTTTGGTCATCAGATCTGGTCCTTTCTGGAGATCTATCATCTGGCCTCCTATCTCTTCCTCTGCTGTTCTGATAATCCCTGTAAAATCTACGATACTTACCAAGTTGAATGTTAGATTTTTCATGTTTTCTGGTTAGCAAAGCAATCTGTTCAGTTTGGCTTATAATATTTCCAACAGGTTCAGTAGACTTTGAGTTGCTGCCGGTTGCTTTGAATGCAACTGATTTTGATGTGGCAGGAGTGGCTTTGGCAGGCGACTCATCTTCTTCTTCTTGCCCTCTTTCGATCAGATCAAACTCATGGGCTTTAAGGCTCAGAAACAGGTTGCTTGACTTCATCTTAGCAATTTCCGGCTATATTTGGTAGATAGCAGGATTTGATGTGACGTGCTTCAGGAACGGCATGGCCGAAAGCATGTATGTCATCTTATCTAGCCGTTTGATATTGCAGCGCCGAATCCCACCTTGTCAGCTTTGTGCATACGTGTCTTGTTCTCATTAGTTAACAAGTATACTTTTCAGTGTTTGTTCTACCAACTAAAGTTGACATTCTTCTTGTTCAGATCAACAACGTATGACTTGGTGTAATCATCAGTTGACACCTGGTGTGAGCTGACCTTATCAGATACAACTGATCAGTTTACCTGATAGAGTCTTCTGGTGCCAGTTGTCTTAACTTCAACTAGCAGAATCGACTGATGTAGGTCTTCTGGTCTTTGTCATCTGGCAGTTCTTCTGATCTTCAGGTCTTAGGAAGTTATAGCTTCATGTCTTCTCCAGATCGTCTGACTGTCCGATCGTCTGATCTTGTAACCTTGTCTATCTTTAGATTCATCTGGTCTTCTGACCTCAACTGATCTTCTGATCTGACTTAACTGACCTGACCTATACATATTGAGTTCGCCCTCAATATGTGACCTATCTTTTTACATCAGTTGTTCAATACAATAAATATCAACTGGTCATCTTAGAACTTGTAATTAAAACATCAGTCAGCTAACAGGTCTGACTGGTCCTATTACATGTGTTTTGGAACTTTCATCAAAACTATAAATTTCCCAACGGATGGGATAAATTAATTTTTCATGTGAACAATTGTGCCACGGAGTTCGGGCTGAATGAATTTACCCTTATTATAGGTTTGCAATTTGGTTCTAAATCGGCCATTCTTTTAAAATCAAAGTTTACAAAGCGGTTTATGGGTCAAGACCAGGGTTGCTTGTAAGAGTTATTGAGCAAGCATTCATGGATGCAACCAACAAAAAATCTAAATGTGAACTAGAGGTGGGATTAAAGTTGGCACTCTTGTGGATCCTGTACGGGATATTGTTGATGAAGGACAACACGACCAAGAAGATTGATACCTAGTACATACATCTAATGGAAGACTATGAAGCTTTCATCAATTTTCCTTGGGGCCGGGTAGCATTTGACTGTCTAGTCAGAGTTATCGAAAGAAGGAAAAAATGTGCAAAACTGACAAAAATAAGACAATGCACATGGACCTATACTGATTCACATAGGCTCTTCAATTTTGGGCGTACGAAGTACTGCCATTTGTTGCGAAATTTTGTGTCACCCGGTATTCCGCATCTTCAATATCACGTATGTTGTGATGGTCATCGAAAAAGTTTTACCGTTTTGAAGAACTAACAAATACTTGTTTTTTGGTGATGATAAGTGGAGATGCAGTGGGGGAAAGGATGAGTACAATTGTTATTCATATTACAACTTTGATTTCTTGGTTGGGAAGTATTTCAATGGTGTTGTGGTGTTATTATGAATTTATGATTATTTAAAACACTTATCATAATGTTAGGTTGAAAGGAAATGGAATAATATGAACAAGATTCTTTCTAGTTTTTTTGTTAAGTCGTGAAAGAGGATTATATTTTGTCAATATATTCTTGTGTGCGTATCAATTAGTTTGTTGTAAAGATCTCGAAATGCAGCAAAAAAAAGCAATTAATGTTGAAAACCAAATATTAAACCGCGTTAAAAATTATTAAATATAGTAATGATTCTGATCGTGCGATTATTTATTTATTTATTTATTTATTGTGACCATAGTCTTGATCGAAATTGTTACCATAAAATAGAAATTTACTAAATCGTAATTATCGGACCGGACTTAATGGGCGGCCCAGCCCATCGATCCATTGTGGATCCTGCCCACAATTGTGCCTCATGGCATTTCGATAGTTCTCCATGGGATAACTTATTTTTTCATGTGAACAATTGCGCCACGGAGTTCGGGCTGAATGAATTTACCCTTATTACATGTTTGCAATTTGGTTCTAAATCGGCAATTCTGTTAAGATCAAAGTTTACAAAGCGGTTTATTGGTCAAGACCAGAGTTGCTTGTAAGATATATTAAGCAAGCGTTCATGGATGCAACCAACAAAAAATCTAACTGTGAACTAGAGGTGGGATTAAAGTTGGCACTCTTGTGGGTCCTGTACGGGATATTGTTGATGAAGGACAACATGACCAAGAAGATTGATACCCAGTACATACATCTAATGGAAGACTATGATGCTTTCAACAATTTTCCTTTGGGTCGGGTAGCATACGACTGTCTAGTCACAACTATCGAAAGAAGGAAAAAAAGTGCAAAACTGAAAAAAAATAAGACAATGCACATGGACCTATACGGATTCACGTAGGCTCTTCAATTTTGGGCGTACGAAGTAATGCCATTTGTTGCGAAATTTTGTGTCACCCGGTATTCCACATCTTCAATACCACGTATGTTGTGATGGTCATCAGAAAAGCTTTACCGTTTCGAAGAACTAACAAATACTTGTTTTCCGGTGATGATAACTGGAGATGAAGTGGAGGAAAGGATGAGTACAGTTGTTATTCATATTACAACTTTGATTTCTTGGTTGGGAAGTGTTTCAATGGTGTTGTGTTGTTATTATGAATTTTTGATTAATTTAAAATACTTATCATAATGTTAGGTTGAAGGAAAAAAAAAGAATAATATGAACACAATTCTTTCTGGTTTTTGTGCTAAGCCGTGAAAGAGGATTACATTTTGTCAATATATTATTGTATGTGTATCAGTTAGTTTGTTGTAAAGATCTAGATATGCAGGAAAAAAAAAGCAATTAATGTTGAAAACCAAATATTAAACCGCGTTAAAAATTATTAAATATAGTAATGATTCTGATTGTGCGATTTTTTTATTTATTTTTTATTGTAACCCTAGCCTTGATCGAAATTGTTACCACAAAATAGAAATTTACTAAAGCGTAATTATCGGACCGGACTTAATGTGCGGCCCAGCTCATCGATTCATTGTGGATCCTGCCCACAGTTGGGCCTCATGAAATTTCGATAATTCTCCATTTTGTCACCTTTCCATCCCTATATTGTTGCTTGTTCTCACAATTGTTGTTACATACAAGCAAAATTTGTTGATGAACATGGGTTTTTATTGATTTCTTATAAGACCAATTTAATTAATTTTGATGGTGTTGGGAAATTTGTATTTAGTTTTGATGGAAGTTCCAAAACAGGTTGTAATAGGACCAGTCAGACCTGTTAGCTGACTGATGACTTATAATCAGATTAAGATGACCAACTGAAATGTATAGATAGCTGATGTAAAAGATAGGTAACATATTGAGGGGGGACTCAATATGTATAGGTCAGGTCGAAATATCAGATGACCAGATAAGGTCAGATGATCAGAAGGCTAGGAACAAATCAGAAGACAAGAAGTCAGAAGATCAGGTGAAGATAGAAGACACTGAAACTCAGATGAACCTGAAGACTCAGATAGACCTGAAGACTCAATTAAACTTGAAGACACAGATAAACCTGAAGACTCAGAGAAACCTGAAGACTCAGTAACAAACCTGAAGACTCAGTATGACTGAAGACACTGAGGCTCAGAGTCACCTAAAGATCAGAAGACTACCAGAAGACCTACATCAACCGAGTCTGCAAATTGTGCTAAGACAATCTGCATCAGAAGACTCTACAAGGTAGACTGATCAGTTATCTGATCAAGTCAGCTCGCACCTGGCGTAAACCAAAATGGTACACCAGACAAGACGAATATTCTACAAAAGGAATATCAATCATCAAATAGATAAATTACTGAAGTGCCGCCTCGCGAAGCCAAAGAGAAAGCGACACGTGCACAAAAAAAGCTGACAATGAGGGATTCAACGCTACGGACATAAACAACGCTAATCATGCCTACGGCCACGCCGATATTTGGAGCACGTCACAATCATATCCTACAACCTACCTAATATAGCCCAAAATTCAAATTGCTCTCCAACGGCTCTTTGATTTCGAGGTCTATAAATAGGGATTGCTCTTCAAAATTTGAAGAACACACACACCGCATCGAGCAGACTGAAAAAGAAGCGAAAATTATAGCAGAATTTTTGCTCGAAGAACACCGAATTTGAAGATTATTCTTAAGTGTTCATCCCATTGCTCTTAGCATAGAAATCCTATTCTCTAGCATTTGGCTACATAAACACCAGGATAGATTTCCAGTTGGAACCTCAACATTCTTTACCCAAACTAAAAGTTAGGTTAAGATTGTTTTAGCAAGATTTCAGACTAGGGATTCTAGTTTATGATTTCTGGGATCGGTTGAGTGTGAACTCGATAAACATCTATTGATAGTTGGACTAACACATTAAACTAAGTCCAGTCGGTTAAGTCGGTTAAGTTGGTTAAATTGCCCCTATGTTAAGGGAAGAGTGGACGTAAGACGGGTTTCGTCTGAACCACTATAAAAATCTTATGTGCATTTACTTGCTCTTTATTGCTTTACACTATTACACACAACTGAGCTTAAAATTGCATACATATTCTAAGTTAACATCAGTCTGCACCAAGCAACTGATCTGATCAGGTTGACACCTTAGTCAGCCGATTGAAAACTGACTTGAGAATCTGATTTGATAAAACTGGTTTTTCACACTGGTATTTACAAGCTTCCGCACTATCAGTTAAACTGACAGATATCAAACTGATCTGCCCTCAGGCACTCAGTAAGATTGAACATCAGTCCAAACTGACTCACTAGCACTCTGATCAGGCAAACTGCAATCACACCTGATCTGCACGAAAAGTTTTCAGAAGTCTATTCACCCCTCCCCTCTAGACTTCTGCCCTCACAAAACCCATTCGGGTCCTACAAGTGGTATCAGAGCAGTGGTTCTACAGACCACTGGCTTTGAGTATCATCGATTCTTGAGGAAGAATCTTTGTGGTCATTTGAACAGATCTTGAAAAACCATTTACAAAACTCATTCGTTTTCAAAATCACATTCAGCATGGATAATACCTCTGGTATGTATCATGATTTGCCTAAGTTTTCAATTGATGAGTATGCATATTGGACAATATACATGTGCAACCATCTAGGGTCAATAAGCGGCAGAATGATGGAAGTCATTGAACGAGGACCCATCATCATATATCACGACAATCCAGCTATTGAAGGAGATCCAGATTTTGCACCTGGAAGCCTTGTCCGAAAGAGCCCTGCCATTATGGATGCAGAAGAAAGAAAGCTGTATACACTAGATACAATAGCCAGGCATATAATCATGAAGACGATGGATAAGACCACCAAGGAGAAGATAAAGTATCTCAAAACAGCTAAACAAATGTGGGATACGCTTGCTGAGATGTGCGAAGGAAATGATCAGATCAAAGACAACAGATTGCAAGCTGAACTGGTGAAGTTCGAGAAGCTCAAGATGTTGCCAAATGAAACCATCAATGAGCTCGATGGGAGGATCACCATGTCAGTAAACAAGCTACGAGAACTTGGACGAGAGATGTCAGACAAGGACATCAATTATAAGATCTTGAGATCTCTCACCAAGAAATGGGACATGAAAGTCACGGTAATCAAGGATTGCCAAGACATGGCCAAGATGAAGCCAAGCAGCTTGTTCCTAAGCCTTAAAGCCCATGAGTTCGATTTGATCGAAAAAGGGCAAGATGAAGAAAATGAGTCGCCTGCCGAAGCCTCAACCTCCACATCAAAATCAGTTGCATTCAAAGCAACCAATAGCAGATCAAAGGCAACTGAACCTATTGGAAATATCATAAGCCAAGCTGAACAGATCCCTCTGCTTACCAGGAAACTTGAAAGATCGAATATTCAACTCGGTAAGTATCGCATATTCTACAAGGATTATCAAGACAGAAGAAATAAGAGGCCAACTGACAGATCACTAGAAAGGACCAGATCAGATGACCGAAGGGATCACAAAGATTATAAAAGAGATGATCGGTCAGATGAGAGAAGAGACACCAGATCTGACAGAAGGAGTGCTGATTATAATCAGAAAGGAAATTCACCTGACAGATCCTACAGACGAAGTGACTCACCTGGCAGAAGAAGTTTCGTGGATCGAGGATCATGCTTCAACTATAAGAAACCAGGTCACTACAACACCGACTGTCCAGACCTGACTCCAAGAGAAAGAGAAGAAAAGCGGAACAGAAGAGAGCAACGCTACAGAGACAGAAAAGCCATGGTTGTCGACCTAACACAGAATTGATGATTCCTATCCGCCTCCCGAGGATTTCCGCTACTCATCCAGAGAAGATTTGCCTCGATAAGCAATGCTGAAGATTTCTTCAACCATGAAGATCTGATATTCTCTTTGGATGACGAAATCTGTCTGATGGCCAGGGAGGAAGACCAATCTGAGGTAACCTCCAAACCTTCTGCTTTTTCAATTTCCACACCTGCTATAATTAGCACACCTGCTGGAGAGATTGACTTGCAGCTCTACTCTGAGCAATTGCTTGATGATCTCTCTAACGCAGTAGACACTTATACAATAGTGGAAGCTGAAAATGATAAGCTAAGGATAAGAAATAATCAGCTTGTTAAAGAGAACTATTTGTTAGTAAAGCAAATTAACCGAAATCGGTTTAAAATCGCTTTCGAAGGTAACTGAAGAACTTAAAGTTCTGAAAGTTAAATCTTCTGATCAGGAGAAGCAGATTAAAGATCAGCTAGCAATCAACAAATAGCAAGCTGATGATTTCAAAATCCTACAAGCTAAGTTTGATGAGCTTTTCCGACTACATGAGAGTCTAAAATCTACTGAGGATAGTTTGCGCAAGAAAATAGAGGTTTTCACGAAATCATCAAAAATCATTCAGGATATGAACACCTATTTTCAAACGCCGACTAACAAGAAGGGAATTGGGTATGAGAACCCTTCTACATCCTCAAAAGCCCCGTTTGGTTCACTCCAAAAGGGTGTAATCAAACGAGTATCTGACAAAGATACACAAAACGCTAAACATGTATCTGATTAGGGTAAGAGACCTGCTGAGCAAGTAAGGCAAGTACCTAATCAGAAAGGGAACAGAAATGGACCCCAAGTGATTAAGCATCAGCCGAGGAATCAACAGAAGAACCCAGTTCTTCTGAAGAGACCTTAACCTGATCAGCAGATTAGGTATCAGAAGAGACAACCTGTAAAAAGGAAATCTAATCGAGAGATCCAATCAAGGTCACCGCCTAACAAGCAAGCTATAGGTAAAGCGCAAAAGACCATCTATGCCAAAAAAGATATGAATCTTTTAATGGTAGCGATGTATACCTACCCTTATAACCAGAGACCTAGGGTCACTTTGACTTTGAGCTCCACTGGGTTAAAAGAAGACAAAACGTAAAGAAAAATCCCAAGTCTAGGTATCAGAAGAGACAACCTGTAAAAAGGAAATCTAATCTGAGACCCAATCAAGGTCAGCTGCCTAACAAGCAAGCTATAGGTAAACTGCAAAGACCACCTATGCCAAAAGATATGAATCTTTTAATGGTAGCAGTCGTACCTACCCTTATAACTAGAGACCTAGGTTGCTTTGACCGAGCCCCAATCGGGTAAAAAAGAAGACAAAACGTAAAGAAAAATCCCAAGTCTTCTGATTCACCCAAGGCTCACACGAATAATCATATAAATTAGAAAGCATATAAAGAGACGTATGATTATGTTGATGTTTATGGGAGACAAATCAGGCCTTCTAATCTATCTGATAACCATAGAAGTACCCAATTCTAAAAGGGTACCTAAAACTTGATTCGATTGCAGGTCCGTGTGGGTTTGGCCAACAAGGGAGGTGTACAAGCAACTATCTGGTACATCTATAGTGGATGCTCAAGGCACATGACTGGAAGCAAACATCTCCTTAGCTCTTACAAAGAACAAGAAGGCCCACGTGTACTCTTCGGTGATGATAACTTTGGTTTTACCAAAGGATTCAGAACCTTAGAGAATGATGATGTACAAGTGACTGGAGTCTCGTATGTTCAAGGATTAAAGCATAACCTACTATCAGTATCACAATTCTGTGACAACGGATTCAGTGTTGAGTTCTCGAGTGATCAGTGTACGCTTAGGAATCGAGCTACTCAACAAATCTTGCTAACTGGTTCAAGGAAAGACACGATCTACATAGCAGATTGGAACAATTGCCCAAGAATTGCATGCTTAATTGTTAAGAGTTCCAAGAGTAGCAGTTTGCTCTGGCACAAAAGAATGAGTCATCTGAACTTTAAGACTCTTAACAAGATAGCTAGGATGTCTTTAGTTGAGGGACTTCCGAATGAGATATTCTCAAAAGATCAGACATGTGCAGCATGTCAGATGGGAAAACAAGTTAAAGCCTCATTCAAGGGAATACCTGGACCAGCATCCAGTAGAGTATTGCAACTGCTCCATATGGACTTATTTGGACCAGTTACACCAGTCAGTCTCAGTGGACGCAAATATACTCTGGTAATCGTGGATGATTATTCCAAGTTTACCTGGGTTATATTCTTATACAAGAAGAATGAGACAACTACAAAGATACCCGAGCTGCTCAAGAAACTACAAAACGAAAAGGGTGTCAGCATAGTAAAAATCAGATCAGATCTGAAGGGGATAGTAAACCTCGGTTTATTTTACCCATCAGATGATAATCTAGAGCTTAGTGGGTATTCTGATTCTGATTACGGAGGTTGCAGAATGGACAGGAAGTTAACCTCAGGTACATGTCAGTTTCTGGGTAATAAACTGATCTCTTGGTTTTTGAAGAAGCAAACATCAGTTGCGACATCTACTACTGAAGCAGAATATATGGCTGCAGGAAGTTGTTGTTCCTAAATGCTCTGGCTAAGTCAACAGCTGAGGGATTACAACATCGTAGCTAAGAACGTACCTATATTCTGTGACAGTAATAGTGCTATTGCAATCACTCAGAATCCTGTTCTACATACAAGATGCAAGCATGTGGATGTCAGACACCATTTTATTAGAGATCATGTTGAAAAGAAGAATATCAGAATGGAAAAGATCCATACTGATAAGCAGAAAGCTGATATCTTAACTAAGCCGCTAGCTGAGATCAGATTCAGAGAATTATGCAACGAGCTAGGGCTTCTGGATCTCGGGGAAAGTGCACCAGAAATGTTAGGTGGATTGGTCTCCAGAACCAGTTGGTTGAAAGATTAACCAGGTTAAGAGGGATAATTTGAGTTAGGAATCTCAACCGATCAGACGAGGAACCGATCTGAAGATCAGACGAGGAGCCAATCTGAAGATCAGATAAGGAGCCAATCAGAAAATTAGATATGTAGCCTATCTGAAGATCAGACAAGGAGCAGATCAGTTCAAGATATATCAGATTAAGGGGGAACTGATCAGATTGGAAGGTTATACTTTATAAGTCGATTAAGTTAAGGTCAACAAGCAAGTCGTACCAGTTTAAAGCTACAAATCGCATAAGTCAGAAGAGGCAACACAACAATGAAATAATAGAAGGTCAGATTTACATTACAAGAAGACCCGGAGGTCATTACATAAACCATAAACCATAAACCCTAAGCCTAACCCAAGGTAGGGAAGAGGAGAGAGAGATTTTAGAGCTTAATGCTCTCATTATCCCCCGACCCTAAAAGGGGCGTGAGAAGCTTCTAGAATCCTGAGCCACCCTCAGAGCTTCGGAGTGAGGAGCGAGAGCGGCCTTGAAGGATGTCTAAGCCAGGAGCCCCTAGACCTAAAATCAATGAGCTCTCCAGCTGTTAAATGGGACACAGTGCCACAGGTTTGGTCAAAAGGACCATACGACCACTAGTGTCGCATGCAAAAATTGAGTTTGATATACGAAGATCAGCTATTGTCTGATCAAGATCGTATACCAAACCCATATTTTATTTCAGACTGAGTCTGTTGATGCTAATTCCGTCATCTCGATAGGCGCACAAGGTGCATACGGTTAGGAGAAGTGCCTTCTCATTTGCTATAGCAGATCCGCCTCCATGGTGGTAAAGAAGCTTTGCATTGATCGTATGTGTAATCTTCGATGACGATGAAAGCAATGTGAAGGAACACACAGAGTTGATTTGAGAAGCTGAAATCATTGAAAAAGGGTTAAAGGTTTTTGCCGGGAGTTTCACCGGAAATAAGGGATTCATCGGAAAGCATGGAGTATATGCTAAAGAAGATGAATGGTTTATGTTGTGTTGTTTGCCTAACACCCCAGGCTAATTTATAGAAGAAAATTAGGGGTATAAATGCAAATTTATTTTCTCAGAAGACCTTAAGAGAAATTTGCATCGACAACGCGTATGGAACACGCAGCCGATGGTTGGATAAGTTGACGGTGTGAGTAATCACAGCGTATCTATACCATTATTACAGAATGTTAAATCGCGCTGATTAGGGAATCGAGGTGACTTTTTGACTCCCCGAAGTAAATGTTTTGGCGGGAGTATGACGTAAGTGCATAAGAAATGCGACATGAATTGAAGAAAACTGAAGGATCAGATAAGAGAATCAGATAAGTGGATTAGATAAGTAACGAAGTGGATCAAACAGGTATCTGATCAGATGAGTGGAATATTGTTGGGAAATGCTTAAGGCTACCATCAGTAAGGTCAACAAGTACCAGATCAGATCACAGTGGTAACTGGTTGATTACAATATCAATCAATCAGATACATTTCTTATTTATCCCTTTCGGAATATCTTATATGTATTATTTAAATTGGTTTTCACTATGCCTTCTCTTAACTTTGTGATGCATGCACTGCAAAATATTTAATGCGGACATGGGAATATTTATTTAATGCGTTTTATTGCAAATTTTCGAGTCCGAAAAATGAGAAGACTACTTTTCTCAACCGTGCGATCAAAATACTTTTTGGCCGACTAATCTCAGCCACTGATTTCAAAACACGGATACTTGAGTACCTTTGGAAAGTTGTGCAAAAAGTTTTCCCTCGCATACTATAAATCCAAATATTTCTCAGAAAACTTTTTTCCACTACTTCGTCTTCTCAAAATTCTTAAAATATCAAAATTTTCAAATCTTCAGAAATTTGTTTTCAAAATCAATTGATTCCATTTTTCACGATTTCTCAATCCTACGAATCCATATCTGGTAATTTTTCCTTTAAGTACTGCATGATTTCATTCATAGTAGTTATTAGGTCTACAAGTCGTGATGCTATGTTTCTGTGATCTATACGCTTACTTGCTTAATTGATGCTAAGATTACTGGTTTGACTGAATTTATTGAAATAATCTACTCAAACTAACATCAATTTGCATATCATACAAAAATGGCATATCTTGTTTCACGACAGGGCCAAGGGAAAAAGTTCTGCAACTTTGCGTCAATGAAGAAAGATATCATTGATGAGAAGTATGTGGTATTCTCAATCACCTCAGATCCTAAATCGCTGGAAATTCTGGAGTGCTTGCGAGCTTGCGGACTTGAACGATATTGCTCTACACATCAGAACATTGTCCACACACATGAAGCCCTAGAGTTTCTGTACAATCTACAGAGGGATGAGGACATTGATGCTGACCTGATTTCTTCCCTTGGTGGACTGAAAGTACGAGTGTCGAATAATGATCTCCAGAGGATCTTCGGTCTAACTCGAGGAAGCATCAACCCAGAGACCTACACGACTGATGTAGGTGAGAAGGACTTTCTTGTAGTCGAACTGTTGAGACCAGCAAACAAGGAGAATACGACGAATGTCAAAGCCTCCTACCTGAAGAGAAAATATCGTCTTCTTCTTGAGATCGTTCAGAAGGTGATTATGTGCTCAACTTACAGTCTTGATGCTGTCACTTCTTATAAGATCAGTGTCATGGCTGCAATCATCAAGAAGGCTTCAAATATGGATTGGTTGGGTATGGTCAAGGCACGACTGCGGAAAGACTCGGGGAAGTTCGAACTGACCCTGAGGAATGAAGTGTGCTTATCTTCCAAGTGTTCCTTCATGCACAAAATCTCAATCATTCTGTCAGACAAGCTGCCAAAGAATTACGAATGGAATGAGAATGGAGCGAAGATATATCAAGCAAAGCACAAGGCCATATTGGGCAAGGATGAGCCACTACCTGGACAATCTGATGAGGATCCTACTCCTTATGTGCCCAAACCCAAGGGAGAAAAGAAGGGAAAGGAAAAGGCAACTGCATCTTCAGAAGCGCAGGGAACGACCATTCCAGAGAAGAGGATGAAGAGGAAGGATCTGGCCAAGAAACCAGATGCTCAGCGAAAACGTCAGAAGAGAGTTACTTCTCCTCTGAAGACTGCTCCTAGTTCTGCTCAGTAAGTTCACAGAATGGAGGATCTGATTCAGGTGGAATCAAAAAAGGAGATAGCAGTCAGTTCTGAGCACACTGCCAGAGAAGTAAGGGACGAGCAGATGATCGAAGAAGAAGGAGAGAAATCTGTCAGAGGGACAGAAGTGGAGCACTCTGAGGAAGAATCACCATCTGATTCTCTGCCTCTCACTAAGATCTTCTAGAAAGCAAGATCGCCTACGCCCACTTCCAAATCACCATCTCCCTCTCCTCAAAAGTCATCACCACCACCCTCTCCTCACAAAATATTCTCACCTTCACCCTCACCAGTTAGATCACCCAGATCTCCCACTGCCCCAACCATTGAACCTGTTCAGGAAACTAAACACCCTCAACAAGCTGAAATCAAACCTGAACCACAAATATCCCTATCTCACTCCCAATCTCCAAACAAGTTACAAGAACCTGAGAGATCTGACAAGTATGTGTCCGTCTCTCATAATCCCTTCAATACTAGAACCTTGCTTGCTTCACCTGATTCAGAACGCCCCATCATATGGATAATAAAACAACAAATCAAGGAGTATCTGCTGGACTTATGCCCTGAATTGGATCAACATCCTGGCATCCAGCATCAAATAGAAGAAATTGTGTTCTGGAGGGATATCAGACTAAAAAGCATCGAAGAATTTCTGATCCTCATGACAAATCTGGAATCTGTTTTCTTTGTAGACTTGGAGATGAAGTGCTTGAACAATGTTGGGATTGAAAGCGCTGTTGAATTGGCATCTGACGATGATATTAGATGGTTGATTCATGAAAGGTTCGAAATTGCTGATAACAGGGAGAAAACTGTTCAACCTCCCACAAATCATGAGGGAGCTGCCGATGAACCAAGAATGGGTGCTGCAGATGAGACCCGACTTGGCAAGGCTTCAACATCTGACCAGACTGCTATACTGAGCTCCGATACCCTAGATCTTTATACTGAGAAGATTCAGGATGGGATCAAGGTTGCTATTGAAGACAAATTCACAGCTCTCACAACAGATCTGATGAAGCGGTTTGAAGAAGAGCAAGCAAAACTGGTTGACAGAGAAAGAAGTCACACAGTTGGGATGCATAATGCCATCCTTTCTGAAGTAATGCAACTAGTAAATCCTCTTGCCGAGAAGCTCAATCTCTAGTCTGATAAACTCAAAGTTCAGAGAGACATGCTCAATGAGACACATGTGCTACTGGAAAATGTCTGGGCATCCTTGGAGAAAACGGACAACCACATGAATATGGGTTGGAAACACTTTGCAGCTTCTACAGAACGAGCAAGAAAGGACATCGAATTTGCTCTCAGATGCTTTTTGACTCCTGCACCTTCTGCCACCTCTCAGATCACTCCTCTTGCTGTTGAGGAACTCAGAGAGGAGATCACACGGCAGTTTATTGCTCTGAATCGCAGACTGTCCAACCTCTTTGATGAAACCAAAAAGGGGGAAGGATAAGAGAATAAAGAGAAGAAAGAAAAACAAACACAGTTGGTAACAATTGCATCTCTACCAGAAATAACTGTATCTGACTTGCCAGCCACTCCATCTATTGATCTCGTTGCTGAAGTGAAAGAAACTGTGGAGCAACACAACAAAGAGATCACTGAGCAGAAGATTGCTCTTTCAAAGGTTATTGCCAGAGTCGACAAGATTGAAGACTTCTCTTCGTCTGTACAGAAAAAATGGAAACTGATGATCAGGCCAAGAGTCTTGAACTCACTAAGAAATTAGCAGAAGAAGACGAACGAGATGAACCTGAGCAGACTCTGAAGAGAAAGAAAGGCAAAGGCAAGATGGTGAAAGCTACTACTGTAGTTCAGAGACAAGGACAATTACTCTCTACCAAAAGCCAGATGTCTCCTGAACAAATTCAAGAGAAAACAAGACAGAGAATAAGAGAGGCTGCCATCAAGAAGCAGAAGTTAGCAGAGGCCAAGGGACTAAACATCGCATACATCCGAAGGAAGAGGAAGAATGAAGCTGCAGCAGAGGAGATTGCTTGGGAAAGGAATGCCCTTCCGGCACATGTTAAAGACATCCACTGTGCCCAGCTAGATCTGCTTCCTGAATAGGATCAGATCAGAGGAGAATGGTTGTGTGATGTGTACATCCTGGAGATGATTCTGATTCATCAAAATCAGACTGAAAATGATGATGAATTTCGGAACTGGTTAGACACGAAATACCCAGATTTCTACCAGACAGTGATGAAGGAAGGGAAGATCATGTCACTGATACCTGAAGCTCCTCCCTTTGAACAACTCCTTCCACCTTTCAAGGCGTCGCATAACAACAAAAATTAGAATCTTGTAAAATTCAAGAACGCCTACAATGGATTTGCTGACAAAGGAGGGATCCATAGAAGAGAAGATCTGGACAAGCTAATGCAAAGGATGTACAAGATGTTTGACATCCCCAAAGAACTACAAATGTTCAAGTACACCTGAGGAAGACAACCTGGAATCAGATGATAGGTACATTTTCATGTATTCTGTAATGCACACACCTATTTGAATGAAATTTTCTATCTCTCTGATTTTAAGACAACATCTCATTGTCTTCTGAAGTATGTACTGTTTTACATTATCTGCATTTCTACTCATGGTATCTGCTTTTCTGATTAAGTGTTTTGGTTCCTTCTAAAAGGGGGAAATTGTTGGAAAATTTGTATTTAGTTTTGATGGAAGTTCCAAAACAGGTTGTAATAGGACCACCGACCAAGTTAGTCAATCGATGACTTAAAATCAGATTAAGATGACCAGCTGAAATGTATAGACAGCTGATGTAAAAGATAGGTCACATATTGAGGGGGAACTCAGATGATCAGAAGGCTAAGAACAAATCAGAAGACAAGAAGTCAGAAGATCAGGTAAAGACAGAAGACACTGAAACTCAGATGAACCTGAAGACTCAGATAGACTTGAAGACTCAGTTAAACCTGAAGACTCAGAAACAAACCTGAAGACTCAGTATGACTGAAGACACTGAGGCTCAGAGTCACCTAAAGATCAGAAGACTACCAGAAGACCTACATCAGCCGAGTCTGCAAATTGTGCTAAGACAACTGCGATCGAAGACTCTACAAGGTAGATCGATTAGGTTATCCGATCAAGTCACCAAGACTGGCGTAAACCAAAATGGTACACGCATACATTTAATATTCTACAAAAGGAATATCAATCATCAAAACAGACAAATTACTGAAGTGCGCGACCTCGCGAAGCCAAAGAGAAAGCGACGTGCACAAAAAGAGCTGACAATGCGGGATTCGACGCTGCGGACATAAACAACGCTAATCATGCCTACGACCATGCCGATATTCGGAGCACGTCACAATCATATCCTACAACCTACCTAATATAGCCCGAAATTCAAATTGCTCTCCAACGGTTCTTTGATTTTGAGGTCTATAAAATGGAATTGCTCTTCAAAATTTGAAGAACACACACAGCACATCGAGCAGACTGAAAAAGAAGCGAAAATTATAGCAGAATTTCCGCTCGAAGAACACCGAATTTGAAGATTATTCTTAAGTGTTCATCCCATTGCTCTTAGCATAGAAATCTTATCCTCTAGCATTTGGCTACATAAACACTAGGATTAATTTCCAGTTGGAACCTCAACATTCTTTACCCAAACTCAAAGTTAGGTTAAGATTATTTTAGCAAGATTTCAGACTAGGGATTCTAGTTTCTGATTTCTGGGATCGGTTGAGTGTGAACTCGATAAACATCTGTTGAGTGTTGGACTAACACATTAAACTAAGTCCAGTCAGTTAAGTCGGTTAAGTTGGTTAAGTTGCCCCTGTGTTAAGGGAAGAGTGGATGTAAGACGGGTTTCATCTGAACCACTATAAAAATCTTGTGTGCATTTACTTGCTCTTTATTGCTTTAAACTATTACACACAACTGAGCTTAAATTTGCATACATATTCTAAGTTAACATCAGTCTGCACCAAGCAACTGATCTGATCAGGTTGACACCTTAGTCAGCCGATTGAAAACTGACTTGAGAATCTGATTTGATAAAACTGGTTTTTCACACGGGTATTTACAAGCTTCCGCACTATCAGTTAAATTGACAGATATCAAACTGATCTGCCCTCAGGCACTCAGTAAGATTGAACATCAGTCCAAACTGACTCACTAGCACTCTGATCAGGCAAACTGCAATCACACCTGATCTGCACGAAAAGTTTTCAGAAGTCTATTAACCCCTCCCCTCTAGACTTCTGCCCTCATAAAACCCGTTCAGGACCTACAGATGGGTTTGTGATTTTTAAATTGTATTAGATATTTGAGTATTTGAGTGTTGTTTTGAGACGTGAATATGCTTGGGAACATGTCATTTTAGATAATGTAAATGTTGCATTATTTGTATAGGTTGTAATGGCGGCTAATGATGAGGGGATTGTATGGGTTGTAATGTCGGATTTCGTATGGGATGTATGGGTTGAATTACTTGGGAAATAGATTGAATTACTTGTAATAAACACTTATTTTGGTTCGAATTAACTTGTATGGGTAGAAATGAACACTAATTTTGAAGAGGATTGACCACACTGTTTAACTTGCGATAAATTTTGAATTACTTGTGAAATAAACTCTAAGTTTGGTCGAATTTCTTGTGATAAATGTCGGTTTTTGCATGGGCTGAATTACTTTAGAAATAATTATGTCATTTTTGTGATGATTATGTTATTACCGTTTCGAAGAACTAACAAATACTTGTTTTCCGGTGATGAAAAGTGGAGATGGGTGGGGGAAAGGATGAGTACAATTGTTATTCATATTACAACTTTGATTTCTTTGTTGGGAAGTGTTTCAATGTTGTTGTGTTGTTATTATAAATTTTTGATTAATGGATATAATTTAAAACACTTATCATAATGTTAGGTTAAAATGAAAAAAATGGAATAATATGAACAAGATTCTTTCTGGTGTTTGTGCTAAGCCGTGAAAGAGGATTATATTTTGTCAATATATTCTTGTATGTGTATCAATTAGTTTGTTGTAAAGATCTCGATATAGAAAAAAAAAAAAAAAAATTAATGTTGGAAACCAAATATTATACCGCGTTAAAAATTATCAAATATAGTAATAATTTTGTTTGTGTGATTATTTATTTATTTTTTATTATGATTGTAGCCTTGATCGAAATTGTTACCACAAAATAGAAATTTACTAAAGCGTAATTATCGGACCGGTCTAATGGGCAGCCCAGCCCATCGATTCATTGTGGATCCTGCCCACAGTTGGGCCTCATGGCATTTAAAAACCGAGGCCCAGCCCAGTTTTAAGAATATAATGCCATGTTTGGTGAAAGGAGTAATTATTTTTCAAGTAGTTATTAACCGCCTTTACAAAATGACTAGCCGTTGCACTTGGTGCCAAAATGATACAAAATGCACCAAAAGGAGTAGGCAATTTTCAATCAAGAGGTAATGGTTTATGTAGAAACCGAATTGGTAATTCTTCTAAAACTTCTAATAAAAGGATTGTCCCAAATCAACATGTTTTAATAAAAAAAGACAGTTCACTAGAGATAATAAGTTCAGATATAATCCTGAGTTTAGAAAGAATATTAAATGTGATGCATGTTCTGGAAATGGTCATTATACTAATGAATGTGCTAATACTTTATTTAGGAAGAAACTAAACTTTAATGCAACTCTAAGTGATGATTCTGATAATGAAACTGATGATTCTAAAAATGAGTTAAGTGTTATGTCTGCTAGAATAGAGTATGATGATATTTTTGGTGATTATTATTCTGATGTTGAATCAAATGTTGGTATAACATCTGAAATAACATTGTGTGATATTTTTTATGATCTAAATTGTTTTAATGGAACAATTATGGAAACTGATAAATCTCATACTGCTGAATGCAACTCTGAATGTTTGAAACTTAAATTGGATTTGGAAACTCAAATTCAAAATTTTAACTCATTATCTTTAGAAAATTCTTATTTAAGAGATTCACTGACTAAACTTGAAGTTATTTTAATCAGAAAAGTCTTGAGATTTCTGTTCTAAAAGAAGAATTCAAAGATTCTACTTTAAGCTTTAAGAAATTTACAAACAGTACTACTGATTTGAATGATGCTTTTGATATTACTAATGTTTGTGGTATTAATGATTATAGCTTTTGGTATTGGTATTGTTGATTATTGTTTGTGGTATTGATGATTAATTCTTGTGGTATTGGTGATAGTTGCTTGTGGTATTGGTTATGGTATTGTTGAATTTTTTTGTGATATTGGTGATTAATGCTTGTGATATTATTTATCAATACTTGTGGTATATTGAAAAGAGTGAAAAATATTGAGAAATTTTTTTTTATAATATCACTCGACCACATAAGACATATTTGTTAAAAATTTTGCGACATTAAACTATAAATTATCTGAGAGTTTTTCAGCATAAAATTAAATTAACGAAAGAAAGCAAAGAAAATTCGACAAAAGAAAGAAAAATATGTTGGTCCCGGTGCAAAACCCATGAAATGTGGAAAAATCATGTAATGCATATAAAACAGGGGGTGAAGGAATGGTGATTCCAAAATTTTCTTTTAAATCTATGATGTGTTTTACTTATAATTGAATGCATATGACAAGTAAGTACATAAAGCAATAAAGAACACATCAAAGTATAGTGGTTCGGAGACTCAAGCTCCTACATCCACTCTCCCTTATCCTAGGAAAATTCCTTCAAACAGGACTTATCTCCCTCCACGGGATTCCCTACAGATGTTTAACGAGCTCTCACTCAAACGGGACTTATCACCCTCCACGAGATTGCCATACAAGCTTTCTGACAGTCTATGATAGTTTACTCACTTCTTCTCTAGAGCTTTCTGGTTGACTCAACTGCAGCTTACTAACTCTTTACAACTCCAACAGTCACACACAAACTACCTAACAATAGGGTTTGAGTTTTGTTGGTGTCTCAAACTAGGTTGAGATTTTCCCGTACAATGGTTTAGCCTTTATGCTAAGGTTGGGAAAATCTCTCTAAGCTTAGGATATATCGTGGGTTGCTTAGATTGAGTTTTAGAACACTCATTGATGTATTTGTATATCTACAGACTTGTGTTCTATGGTGGGAATGCTTGAGTATATGGCTTTTGGCTCTGTAGCATCTTTTTCCACATTCTCCACACTTAATTTGATGGAAGATCTTGTATTTATAGTGTGTATTTGAATGTTACTGTTGGAGAGAATCACATTCAAATCCACACTATTCTGTAAGTTCTGCAGCTTTTTCAGGCTGGTTGTCTTCCTCTCATTGGTCCACGTCAGCTGAATCTAACGGCTATATTCGTAAGGATCTTCTGAGTCTTCAGGGTTCTCTGAGTCTTAGGATACTTTTACTCAGGATTCTTGATTCAGCAGACTTCTCTTCAGTGGACCTTGTCTGATCAGGTATACTGAAACTCATGCTAACTAAGTTCAGCTCTTCTGACTTCGGACATCCTGACCCTCAGGTCACTAGCACTCAGGCTATCTGATCATCAGTAGGGTTCTGATTCTCAGTGAACATGACTTCAGATGACTTGTCTTTAGGTGACTTGTCTTCTGAGGACATCAGATCAGGTAACTTCTGATTTCTGATTCCTTCTTGCTTGATCTGACCTGCTCTCCTGATCAGATCAGTATAGCATATGGTCAACATATCAGTTTATTTTTATCAAATTAGTACATCAGGTTAGCATATTAGGTTATCTTATCTGATCTCGATCAGTCTCATCTGCTCCTATTCTGATCAGTAACCTTCTCTTCTGATCTGGTCATCTGATCTGGACTCTTCTGATTCTTCTGATCAGCTGGCTTTTTCTTTTCTTCTGATTTTGCTCAGCTCATCAGTTAACTCCGGAACTCATCTTAATCATCTGATCTCGATCAGTCTCGTCTGCAGCCTCGTTTGATCTCGATCATCTACTTCTGATTTCATGAGTTCCCCCTCAACTTGTTATCTGTAAGTTAGCTTGAATAACACAAGTTGATAATGTTTTGACATAATTCATCAAAACTAAAATATCCCAACAATTTCCCCCTTTTTGATAATGACGCCAAAACATTAAAATATATGCATCTTTAAAGAAACAGGTTTTTATTTAAAAATATCAGTTCAGGTGATCACATTAAAAGTGATCTTTTGAACTCCTGCTCTGATACCACTTGTTGGTCCTGGTGCAAAACCCATGAAATGCGGTAAAATCATGTAATGCATATAAAATAGGGGGTGAAGGAATGGTGATTCCAAAATTTTCTTTTAAATCTATGATGTGTTTTGCTTATAATTGAATGCATATGACAAGTAAGAACATAAAGCAATAAAGAACATATCAAAGTATAGTGGTTCGGAGTCTCAAGCTCCTACATCCACTCTCCCTTATCCTAGGGAATTCCTTCAAATGGGACTTATCTCCCTCCATAGGATTGCCTATAGATATTTAACGAGCTCTCACTCAAACGGGACTTATCACCCTCCACGGGATTGCCATACAAGCTTTCTGACTGTCTAAAACAGTTTACTCACTTATTCTCTAGAGATTTCTGGCTGACTCAACTGCAGCTTACTAACTCTTTACAACTCCAACAATCACACACAAACTACCTAACAATAGGGTTTGGGTTTCGTTGGTGTCTCCAACTAGGTTGAGATTTTCCCGTACAATGGTTTAGCCTTTATGCTAAGGTTGGGAAAATATCTCTAAGCTTAGGATATATCGTGGGGTGCTTAGATTGGGTTTTAGAACACTCATGGATGTATTTGTATATCTACATACTTGTGTTCTATGGTAGGAATGCTTGAGTATATGACTTTTGGCTCTGTAGCATCTTTTTCCACATTCTCCACACTTAATTTGATGGAAGATCTTGTATTTATAGTGTGGATTTGAATGTTACCGTTGGAGA
Source organism: Stenogyne calaminthoides (assembly GCA_037126765.1). Classification (NCBI taxonomy): domain Eukaryota; kingdom Viridiplantae; phylum Streptophyta; class Magnoliopsida; order Lamiales; family Lamiaceae; genus Stenogyne; species Stenogyne calaminthoides. Next base: position 24,895,964 of record JBBCBC010000009.1, on the reverse strand, counting down.
GAATCACATTCAAATCCATACTATTCTGTAAGTTCTGCAGCTTTTTCAGGCTGGTTGTCTTCCTCTCATTGGTCCACGTCAGCTGAATCTAACGGCTATATTCGTAAGGATCTTCTGAGTCTTCAGGGTTCTCTGAGTCTTAGGATACTTTTACTCAGGATTCTTGATTCAGCAGACTTCTCTTCAGCGGACCTTGTCTGATCAGGTATACTGACACTCTGGCTAACTAAGTTCAGCTCTTCTGACTTCAGACATCCTGACCCTCAGGTCACTAGCACTCAGGCTATCTGATCATCAGTAGCGTTCTAATTCTCAGTGAACATGAGTTCAGATGACTTGTCTTTAGGTGAATTGTCTTCTGAGGACATCAGATCTAGTAACTTCTGATTTCTGATTTCTTCTCGCCTGATCTGATCAGCTCTCTTGATCAAATCAGTATAACATCAGGTCAGCATATCAGTTTATTTGTATCATATTAGTACATCAGATTACCATATCAGGTTATCTTATCTGATCTCAATTAGTCTCATCTGCTCCTCTTCTGATCAGGAACCTCCTCTTCTGATCCGGTCATCAGATCAGGTCTCTTCTGATTCTTCTGATCAGCTGGCTTTTTCTTTTCTTCTATTTTTGCTCAGCTCATCAGTTAACTCTGGAACTCATCTTAATCATCTGATCTCGATCAGTCTCTTCTGCAGCCTAGTCTGATCTCGATCATCTACTTCTGATTTCATTCGTTCCCCCTCAACTTGTTCTCTCGTTCCCCCTCAACTTGTTATCTGTAAGTTAGCTTGAATAACAAAAATTGATAATGTTTTGGCATAATTCATCAAAACTAAAATATCCCAACAATTCCACCCTTTTTGATAATGACGCCAAAACATTAAAATATATGCATCTTTAAAGAAACGTGTTTTTGTTTAAAAAGATCAGTTCAGGTGATCACATTAAAAGTGATCTTTTGAACTCCTGCTCTGATACCACTTGTTGGTTCTGGTGCAAAACCCATGAAATGCGGAAAAATCATGTAATGCATATAAAACAGGGGGTGAAGGAATGGTGATTCCAAAATTTTCTTTTAAATCTATGATGTGTTTTGCTTATAATTGAATGCATATGACAAGTAAGAACATAAAGCAATAAAGAACACATCAAAGTATAGTGGTTCAGAGATTCAAGCTCCTACATCCACTCTCCCTTATCCTAGGGAAATTCCTTCAAACGGGACTTATCACCCTCCACGGGATTGCCATACAAGCTTTCTGACTGTCTAAAACAGTTTACTCACTTCTTCTCTAGAGCTTTCTGGCGGACTCAACTGCAGCTTACTAACTCTTTACAACTCCAACAATCACACACAAACTACCTAACAATAGGGTTTGGGTTTGGTTGGTGTCTCCAACTAGGTTGAGATTTTCCCGTACAATGGTTTAGCCTTTATGCTAAGGTTGGGAAAATCTCTCTAAGCTTAGGATATATCGTGGGTTGCTTAGATTGAGTTTTAGAACACTCATTGATGTATTTGTATATCTACAGACTTGTGTTCTATGGTGGGAATGCTTGAGTATATGGCTTTTGGCTCTGTAGCATCTTTTTCCACATTCTCCACACTTAATTTGATGGAAGATCTTGTATTTTAAGTGTGGATTTGAATGTTACCGTTGGAGAGAATCACATTCAAATCCATACTATTTCATCTAGTTCTCTGACTTTTTTTCAATTTGGTTGTCTTCCTCTCATTGGTCCACGTCAACTGAATCTAATAGATATATTCTACAGGGTTCTCTGAGTCTCAGGATACTTTTACTCTGGATTCTCGATTCAACAGACTTCTCATCAGCGAACATTGTCGATCGGGCATCCGACACTCGTTAACTTGGCGAGTTACTCTTCGACTTCAAACATCGACCCTCGGTCACTAGCACTCGAACTATCGATCATCGATGGCGTTTCGATTCTCGATGAACATGACTTGAGATGACTTGTCTTGGTGACTTGTCTTACGAGGACATCAAATCGAGTAACCGATTTACGATTTCTTCTCTTTGATCGTCGGCTCCCGTCGGATCATTATAACTATCAGTCGAAGATATCAGTTTATCTGTATCAGATTAGTACATCAGGTTAGCATATCAAGTTATCTTATCTAATCTCGATCACGTCTGATCTCGATCAGTCTCATCTGCTCCTCTTCTGATCTGCAACCTCCTCTTCTGATCTGGTCATCTGATCTGGTGTCTTCTGATTCTTCTGATCAGCTGGCTTTTTCTTTTCTTCTGATTTTGCTCAGCTCATCAATTAACTCCGGAACTCATCTTACTCGATCTCGATCTCGATCGGTCTAAAACGCGATAAATCGATCTCGATCATCTACTTCTGATTTCATGAGTTCCCCCTCAACTTGTTCTCTCGTTCCCCCTCAACTTCATATCTGTAAATTAGCTTGAATAACACAAGTTGATAATATTTTGGCATAATTCATTAAAACTAAAATATCCCAACAAAATATTTAATGAAAGAAGCAAGAAAAACCAGATAAAAAAAACCCTTAAAAATAAAATTGGGGAAGTAAAGGCCGAATCGAGCACCTTGCCCTCAGAATAGTTGTACTTAATCACCAGGCCATGTAGCAAATGTTATAAGAATGCGTTATATATCGAGAGGTTCAAAATGAGCTCCTATAATATTAATAGATCCAATCAATTTAAATTAATACTCTTAGGTTCAAATTGAGTAGATAAAAAACATAAATGCCCTTAAATTTTGTAACCCCCTCCTTCAGCTTTTTTGCAATTGTTGATATGACATTTGAACATCACACTTTTCCATGCACCAAATTATTACATCCGATCCTGCTACATTCAACCTCCATCATCCATTTAGATAATGAGAGGACGACTTTTTGAAGAGTAGTTAATTCTTATTAGATGATATACACGTTTTCAAGCCGAAATGTGTGATAATTAAAAAAGTCATAATTAGTCAAAGAGTGGCTCTAAATACACCCCAAAATTCTATAAACGCACCTCAATGGTTAACCATATCCCAATAAAATTTAAAAATTAACATGCATTACTAAATACACTCTATTTCTTTTCTATTATATCATTCCTCTATCAAAATAAAAAATAATATTGTCTTAACTTTCTTTTTCTCATGAATATTTCTCTCCTTAAAAATCATTTGATTCTTTCGTATTTGTTAATTTTTTATGAAAATTAATTTTATATTTTTAATATTTTTATATTTTATTTAATTTTAATTGATTTTTTAATTTTTTATTTTTTTAAAATTTTACTTATATTTGAAGATTTAGTAGATTTTTATAATATTTTAAATTTTAATTTAATTTTTTTTATTTTCTTATGTGATTATTTTAATTTAGTTATTTTTAGAGATATAGTTTTTTTTTTAATTATTTTTAGATTTTAAGTTAATTTTTTTAAAATTTTCAATTATTTTTCCATGTATAAATTTTAAATAAATAGATTAAAAAAATAAAGAACTAATTTCAAAGTGGAAAAAATTTAAAGGACTAAAATAAAAAGTAAACAAAACATGAAAGAAAAATAATACACATATTTATATAGGGTAACTTAGTCATTTATATATATATATATATATATATATATATATATATATATATTTGTCTTTAAAATTATGGGGTGTGTTTAGAGGATTTTGGGATGTGTTTAGTGGCACTCTTAATCAAAATTAAATTAAAATTACACCAATTGCATAGTGTAAATGGTGCACACAAGTGTGACTTATATCTAATGTGACCCATTTAATTGTGATCCTACCCCAATCACAACAAAGTAGGTCTAAATACTAAATTGGAGTTCTGTCAAATATATAAGACCACCTAACAAACTCCCCTTAAGCAAAGTTTATTTTTATTCTTCCGTTTGAGTTAATTGTATTCAATGGACTCTTTAATTGTGGGGTATTTTAACTTTTAATAGGAAATAAAATCTTTATATACTCAATTAAGATCTTCTGTAAATAAATAATATATATCCATTGGCGGATCTATGGTTGGGTTACACCGGGCTCCGACCCTGTGCAAGGCCCAACTAAACTACTATATATTTATGTAATATGTGAATAAAATTAAATATATAAATCTAAGTTCAACCATATATTAATTCGTATTACTATTTAATTTGCAATTCTCAGCCCAAAATTAAAGTTCATTCCCACATATTATGTTCAATTATTAAATTAAGATACAATATGTGTAGCTTGGGCTTAATATAGTTTTATTTCCCTGATTCTATCATGTCTCCCTTCTTTTCTTTCATTTTCTTATCAAAACTTAATTAAAGTATTGAAATTCAAGAATTTCATCCACAACAAAGATTTTGCTTTATTGTAATTTTAGAGCTTGAGCAAACTTCACACCCAAACATTCAGAGTACAATCATATGAATATGGGTTTTTTTTTTTAATTTAATATTTATATTTATTTAACTTGTTCAATATTAAATATGTGCATTATTCTCTCAATTTTTGTCCTTCTCTTTTGAGGAATATACACGAGTAATTTATTTATTTTTTGTTATACATTTTGATAATGATAATTTTGTTGGCCACTTTAATATTAGAAAAAAAAAACTAAAAATGTAATAAAATACTAACACGAGTTAAATGAGACATTATTATTTTTAATTGATTAATGTTTCTTGGAATTGTTAAATACAAATATTGAGCATAAGTTGTAACTATTTATTAATAGATAAATAATGTATTTTACAAATGAACACCAATCTTTTAGAAGATATTTTGTTAAAAATATATATAAATTTATACTTATTTACTGATAAGTTTTATGTTTTGACATCTCATATGACACAACCTAAATGAATATATTAAAAAAAAACTGTATGTAAATGTAAAATTTTAATGTGACGAAACTATAATAATTTTCAGCCCACCTCACTGTTAAATCCTGGACCAGCTCCGGTATATATCTAAATTAAATAAGATCTACACGTTTGTATTATTCAAAATAAATAAGATTAACTCTAAATAATATATAGATAATGCTTCTAAATAATATGATCTATAATATCTAAATAGTAAATAAATAGATGATGAGTCATATAATATCTAAATAAGACTTGCACGTATCTAAATAGATTTTCTTGAATTATAAAGAATAAAGGAAAAAAAGTCATAAGATCTGCACGTATTTAAATCGATTTTCTTGAATTAAAAAGAATAAAGGAAAAAAAAAAAAATATATATATATATATATATATATATATAATTTTCTTTAAATATATATGCACATACGAAAATTCTATATTATATAAGATATGGTATTTGTTATTCCATATATTTTTTGAGGTTAATTAATTGACAAAAACTTGTATGCAATATTGCATACTACTGTTATTGCAATTGGACTTTTTTTTTTCTCCTGGGTCAAAAGAAATGGGTTAGGGCAGATTGAGTTTTCTTCATCTTCGTGCCTCTCAGTACGGGATCTGTCAAATTTCTTCTTCTTCCTCTTCTCTTCAGATTGCTGGTGGATCTCACAGGTACTTTAACAGTTCTGATGGAATTTCATAATGGAAAACTGAAACTTGAATTGAAAGAATGAATCGAAAAGTATGAATTTACAAAGTATTCTTCCTATTTAATGGAAGATGAAAAGAGAAGAAAAGAGTCCAAATCAGTTGTAACTAACTAACTGATTTGGAGTCAACAAGTGGAAATTTGACTAACTTATCCTGATAACAACATTTGATACTGTTATTTACGACAACTAATATTATTTCTCATCCCAGCTAATACTTTTCCCTGTTACAACTAATACAATATGCTGGAAATCAAATAAAAGGTTTTATTTGGTTTATTAACCCCCCCCTCAAAATGTGCATGAATGTTAATCATGCCCATTTTGTCTTTGAAGCTCTGAAATAAGGTTGGAGACAATTTCTTGGTCATAATATCTGCAAGGTTTGCCAAACTTGGTACTTGAATGATTTTTATCAAGCCTTCTTTAATCTTCTCCCTAGTGTAGTGGAAGTCTATGTTGGGAGATGTGTTGGGAAATTTGTATTTAGTTTTGATGGAAGTTCCAAAACTGTTTGTAATAGGACCGGTCGGACACATTGGATTGGTGTCTTCTTAGAATCAAAGTTAGGATGACCAGTTGAAATGTATAGACAACTGATGTATAAGGTAGGTCACATATTGAGGGGAACTCAATATGTATAGGGTCGTCAGTTAGTCGAATGATCAGTTAATCAAATGATCGTGAAGACATGAAGCCAATAGCTCGTAAGACCAAGATCAAGACTACCGGAAGATCAAGATCCGCACGAAGGGCGGAAGACCTACATCAGTCGAAAGTCGCTAGTTGAAGCTAAGACAATCGCATCGAAGACTCTTATCGTAGATCGATCGGTTGTAATCGATCAAAGTCATTCACACTAGGTGTCAACTAATGTTTCACCAAGTCATACATTGTTGATCTGAACAAGAAGAATGTCAACTTTAGTTGGTGAACAAACTCTGACATGCTGTACTTGTTAACCAATAAGAACAAGACACGTATGACCTGAGCTGACACTGCGGATTTCGGCGCTGCATAGTCAAACGGATAGAAAAATCACATACAAGCTTTCGGCCATGCCGTTCCTGGAAGCACGTCACATCAAATCCTGCAAACCTACCAAATATAGCCGGAAATTCAAATTGCTCTCCAACGGCTCTTTGATTTCGAAATCTATAAATATGGGATTACTCTTCAGAGTGAAATACGAAAATTATCAAGAAGCTCATACTATAGCAAAATTTCCGCACGAAGAACACAACCTTGAAGATTAATTTTTCTCAGTGTTCATCCTGTAGGTACTGAACGGGTTTTGTGAGGGCAGAAGTCTAGAGGGGAGGGGTGAATAGACTTCTGAAAAACTTTTCGTGTGGATCAGGTGTTATTGCAAATTGCCTGATCAGAGTGCTAGTGAGTCAGTTTGGACTGATGTTCAATCTTACTGAGTGCCTGAGGGCAGATCAATTTGATATCTGTCAGTTTAAATGATAGTGCGGAAGCTTGTAAATACCCGTGTGAAAAACCAGTTTTATCAAATCAGATTCTCAAGTCAGTTTTCAATCGGCTGACTAAGGTGTCAACCTGATCAGATCAGTTGCTTGGTGCAGACTGATGTTAACTTAGAATATGTATGCAATTTTGAGCTCAGTTGTGTGTAATAGTGTAAAGCAATAAAGAGTAAGTAAATGCACACAAGATTTTATAGTGGTTCAGACGAAACCCGTCTTACGTTCACTCTTCCCTTAACACAAGGGCAACTTAACAGACTTAACCGAACTTAACCGACTGGACATAGTTTAATGTGTTAGTCCAACACTCAACAGATGTTTATCGAGTTCACACTCAACCGATCCCAGAAATTAGAAACTAGAATCCCTAGTCTGAAATCTTGCGCTAACAAACTTAACCTAACTTTGAGTTTGGGTAAAGATTTGTTGAGGTTCCAACTGGAAATCTATCCTAGTGTTTATGTAGCCAAATGCTAGAGGATAGGATTTCTAAGCTAAGAGAAATAGGATGAACACTTAAGAATAATCTTCAAAATCGGTGTTCTTCGAGCGGAAATTCTGCTATAGTTTTTGCTTCTTTTTCAGTCTGCTCTATGCGGTGTGTTGTGTTGGTCCTGCTGTTCACTTTGACGAGCAATCCCATTTTATAGACCACGAAATCAAAGAGCCGTTGGAGAGCAATTTGAATTTCGGGCTATATTAGGTAGGTTTTAGGATATGATTGTGACGTGCTCCGAATATCGGCGTGGCCGTAGGCATGATTAGCGCCGTTTATGTCCGCAACGTCGAATCCCACATTTCGCAAGGCGGCACTTCAGTAATTTATCTGTTTGATGATTGATATTCCTTTTGTAGAATATTCGTCTTGTCTGGTGTACCATTTTGGTTGATGCCAGGAGTGAGCTGGCTTGATCAGATAACTGATCAGTCTACCTTGTAGAGTCTTCTGATGCAGATAGTCTTAGCATAATTTGCAGACTCGGCTGATGTAGGTCTTCAGGTCTTCTGATCTTTAGGTGACTCTGAGCCTCAGTGTCTTCAGTCATACTCTGTCTTTAGGTTTGTTACTGAGTCTTCAGGTTTCTCTAAGTCTTCAGGTTTATCTGAGTCTTCAGGTTTATCTGAGTTTCAGGTTTAACTGAGTCTTCAGGTCTAACTGAGTCTTCAGGTCTATCTGAGTCTTCAGGTTCATCTGAGTTTCAGTGTCTTCTGTCTTCACCTGATCTTCTGACTTCTTGTCTTCTGATTTGTTCTTAGTCTTATGATCATCTGACCTTATCTGGTCATCTGATATTTCGACCTGACCTATACATATTGAGTTCCCCCTCAATATGTGACCTATCTTTTACATCAGCTATCAATACATTTCAGCTGGTCATCTTAATCTGATTCTAAGTCATCAGTCAGCTAACAGGTCTGACTGGTCCTATTACAACCTGTTTTGGAACTTCCATCAAAACTAAATACAAATTTCCCAACAATTTCCCCCTTTTTGATGGAACCAAAACACTTAATCAAAAAAACAGATACCATGATAGAAATGCAGATAATGTAAAACAGTACATACTTCAGAAGACAATGAGATGTTGTCTTAGAATCAGAGAGATATAATATTTCATTCAGATAGGTGTGTGCATTACAGAATACATGAAAACGTACCTATCATCTGATTCTAGGTTGTCATCCTCAGGTGTACTTGAACATTTGTAGTTCTTTGGGGATGCCAAACATCTTGTACATCCTTTGCACCAGCTTGTCCAGATCTTCTCTTCTATGGATCCCTCCTTTGTCAGCAAATCCATAGTAGGCATTCTTGAATTTGACAGCATCTAGCTTGTTGTCTGGACGCAAAGGTGGAAGGAGTTGTTCAAAGGGAGGAGCTTCAGGTATCAGTGACATGATCTTCCCTTCCTTCATCACCGTCTGGTAGAAATCTGGGTACTTCATTTCTAACCAGTTCCGAAATTCATCATCATTTTCTGTCTGATTTTGATGAATCGGAATCATCTCCAGGATGTACACATCACACAACAATTCTCCTCTGATATGATCCCATTCTAGAAGCAGATCTAGCCGGGCACAGAGGATGTCTTTAACAGGTGCCGGAAGGGCATTCCTTTCCCAAGCAATCTCCTCTGCTGCAGCTTCATTCTTCCTCTTCCTTCGGATGTATGCAATGTTTAGTCCCTTAGCCTCTGCTAACTTCTGCTTCTTGATGGCAGCCTCTCTTATTCTCTGTCTTGTTTGCTCTTGAATTTGTTCAGGAGACATCTGGCTTTTGGTAGAGAGTATTTGGCCTTGTCTCTGAACTTCAGCAGTAGCTTTCACCATCTTGCCTTTGCCTTTCTTTCTCCTCAGAGTCTCCTCAGGTTCATCTCGTTCGTCTTCTTCAGCTAATTTCTTAGCGAGTTCAAGGCTCTTGGCCTGATCATCAGTTTCTATTCTTTTCTATACGAACGAAGAGAAGTCTTCAATCTTGTCGACTCTGGCAATAATGTCTGAAAGAGCAATCTTCTGCTCAGTGATCTCTTTGCTGTGTTGCTCCACAGTTTCTTTTAATTCAGCAACAGGATCAGTAGATGGAGTGGCTGTCAAATCAGATACAGTGATTTTTGGTAGAGATGCAATTGTTACCAACTGTGTCTGTTTTTCTTTCTTCTCTCTATTCTCTTGTCCTTCCCCCTTTTTGGTTTCATCAAAGAGGTTGGATAGCCTGCGATTCAGAGCAATAAACTGCCGTGTGATCTCCTCTCTGAGTTCCTCAATAACAAGAGGAGTGATCTGAGCGGTGGCAGAAGGTGCAGTAGTTAAAAAGCATCTGAGAGCAAATTCGATGTCCTTTCTTGCTCGTTCTGTAGAAGCTGCAAAATGTTTCCAACCCATATTCATGTGGTTGTCAGTCTTCTCCAAGGATGCCCAACTGTGAGACTTCTTTCTTTGTCAACCAGTTTTGCTTGCTCTTCTTTAAACCGGTTCATCAGATCTGCTGTGAGAGCTGTGAATTTGTCTTCAATAACAGCCTTGACCCCATCCTGAATCTTCTCAGTATAAAGATCTAGGGTATCGGAGCTCAGCATAGCAGTCTAGTCAGATGTTGAAGCCTTGCCAAGTCGGGTCTCATCTGCAGCACCCATTCTTGGTTCATCGGTAGCTCCCTCATGACCTGTAGGAGGTTGAACAGATTCCTCCCTGTTATCAGCAATTCCGAACCTTTCATAAATCAACCATCTGATATCATCGTAAGATGCCAATTCAACAGCTCTTTCAATCCCAGCATTGTTCAAGCACTTCATCTCCAAGTCTACAAAGAAATCAGATCCCAGATTTGTCATGAGGATCAGAAATTCTTCGATGCTTTTCAGTCTGATATCCCTCCAGAACACAATTTATTCTATCTGATGCTGGATGCCAGGATGTTGATCCAATTCAGGGCACAGGTCCAGCAGATACTCCTTGATTTGTTGCTTCATTATTCTTATGATGGGGCTTTCTGAATCAGGTGAAGCAAGCAAGGTTCTGGTATTGAAGGGATTATGAGAGACAGGCACATGCTTGTCAGTTCTCACAGGTTCTTGTAACTTGTTTGGAGATTGGGAGTGAGATAGGGATATTTGTGGTTCAGGTTCGTTTTCAGTTTGTTGAGGGTGTTTAGTTTCCTGAACAGGTTCATTTGTAGGGGGAGTGGGAGATCTAGGTGATCTGACTTTTGAGGGTGAAGGTGAGAATGTTTTGTGAGGAGAGGGTGATGGTGATGACTTTTGAGGAGAGGGAGATGGTGATTTGGAAGTGGGCGTAGGCGATCTTGCTTTCTGGAAGATCTTGGTGAGAGGCAGATAATTAGATGGTGATTCTTCCTCAGAGTGCTCCACTTCTGTTCCTCTGACAGCTTTCTCTCCTTCAGTTTCTCAGGAAGTGTGCTCAGAACTGACTGCTATCTCCTTTTCTGATTCCACCAGAATCAGATCCTCCGTTCTGTTAACTTGCTGAGCAGAACTAGGAGCAGTCTTCAGAGGAGAAGTAACTCTCTTCTGACGTTTTCGCTGAGCATCTGGTTTCTTGGCCAGATCCTTCCTCTTGAACTTCTTCTCTAGAATGGCCGTTCCCTGCGCTTCTGAAGATGCAGTTGCCTTTTCCTTTCCCTTCTTTTATCCCTTGGGTTTGGGCACACAAGTAGTAGGATCCTCATCAGATTGACCAGGCAGAGGCTCATCCTTGCCCAATATGGCCTTGTGCTTTGCTTGATATATCTTCGCTCCATTCTCAGTCCATTCATAATTCTTTGGCAGCTTGTCTGACAGAATGATTGAGATCTTGTGCATGAAGGAGCACTTGGAAGATAAGCACACTTCATTTCTCTGGGTCAGTTCGAACTTCCCCGAGTCTTTCCTCAAACGTGCTTTGACCATACCCAACCAATCCATATTTGAAGCCTTCTTGATGATTGCAGCCATGACACTGATCTTATAAGAAGTGACAGCATCAAGACTGTAAGTTGAGCACATAATCACCTTCTGAACGATCTCAAGAAGAAGGCGATATTTTCTCTTCAGGTATGAGGCATTGACATTCGTCGTATTCTCCTTGTTTGCTGGTCTCAACAGTTCGGCTTCAAGAAAGTCCTTCTCACCTACATCAGTCGTGTAGGTCTCTGGGTTGATGCTTCCTCGAGTTAGATCGAAGATCCTCTGGAGATCATCATTCGACACTCGTACTTCCAATCCACTAACGGAAGAAATCAGGTCAGCATCAATGTCCTCGTCCTTCTGTAGATTGTATAGAAACTCCAGGGCTTCATGTGTGCGGACAATGTTCTGATGTCTCGAGCAATACTGTTCAAGCCCACACGCTCGCAAGCACTCCAGAATTTCCTACGATTCAGGATCAGAGGTGATTGAGAATACCACATACTTCTCATCAATGATATCTTTCTTCATTGACGCAAAGTTGCAGAACTTTTTCCCTTTGCCCTGTCGTGGAACAAGATATGCCATTTCTGTATGATATGCAAATTGATGTTAGTTTGAGTAAATTATTTCAATAATCTCAGTCAAACCAGTAATCTTAGCATCAATTAAGCAAGTAAGCATATAGATCGAATATAAATTACAGAAACATAACATCACAACTTGTAAACCTAAGTACCAGAGTGAATTGAAATCATGCAGTATTTAAACGAGAAATTACCAGATATTGATTCGTAGGATTGAGAAATCGTGAAAAATGGAATCAATTGATTTTTTGAAAGTAAATTTCTGAAGATTTTGAAAGTTTTGATCTTTTAAAAATTTTGAGAAGACGAAGTAGTGGAAAGAAGTTTTCTGAGAAAGATTTGGATTTATAGTATGCGAGGGAAAACTTTTTGCACAACTTTCCAAAGTTACTCAAGTATCCGTGTTTTGAAATCGGTGGCTGAGATTAGTCGGACGAAAAAGTTTTAATCGCACGGTTGAGAAAAGTAGTCTTCTCGTATTTTGGACTCAAAAATTCGCAATAAAACGCATTAAATACACATTCCCATGTCCGCATTAAAAGTTTTGCAGTGCATGCGTCATAAAGTGAAAACAGAGTAAAAACCAATTTAAATAATGCATATAAGATGTTCAGAAAAGGATAAATAAGGAACGTATCTGACTGATTGATATTGTAATCAACTAGTTACCACTGTGATCTGATCTGGTACTTGTTGACCTTACTGATGGTAGCCTTTAGCATTTCCCAACAATATTCCGCTCATCTGATCACATTCCTGTTTAATCCACTTCGTTACTTATCTGATCCACTTATTTGATTCTCTTATCTGATACTCTTCATCCTTCAGTCTTCTTCTATTCAGGCCGCATTTCCTATGCACTTAAGTCATACTCCCGCCAAAGCATTTACTTCGGGGAGTCAAAAAGTCGCCTCGATTCCCAAATCGGCGCGATTTGACATTCCGTAATAATGGTTTAGATACGCTGTGATTACTCACACCGTCAACTCATCCAACCATTAGCCGCGTGTTCCTTACGCGTTGTCGATGCAAATTTCTCTTAAGGTCTTCTGAGAAAATAAATTTGCATTTATACCCCTAATTTTCTCCTATAAATTGACCTGGGGTGTTAGGCAAACAACACAACATAAACCATTCATCTTCTTTAGCTTATACTCCATGCTTTCTGATGAATTCCTTATTTCCGGTGAAACTTCCGGCAAAAACCTTTAACCATTTTCCAATGAATTCAGCTTCTCAAATCAACCATATGTGTTCCTTCACACTGCTTTCGTCGTCATCGAAGATTACACATACGATCAATGCAAAGCTTCTTTACCACCGTGGAGGCAGATCTGCTCTAGAAAATGAGAAGGCACTTCTCCTAACCGTATGCACCTTGTGCGCCCATCGAGATGACGGAATTAGCATCAACAGACTCACTCTAAAACTAAACATGAGTTTGGTATACGGTCTGCATCAGATAATAGCTGATCTTCGTATATCAAACTCAATTTTTGCATGCGACACTAGTGGCCGTATGGTCCTTGTGACCAAACCTGTGGCACTGTGTCCCATTTAACAACTGGAGAGCTCATTGATTTTAAGTCTAGGGGCTCCTGGCTTAGACATCCTTCAAGGCCGCTCACGCTCCTCACTCCGAAGCTCTGAGGGTGGCTCAGGATTCTAGAAGCTTCTCACGCCCCTTTTAGGGTCGGGGGATAATGAGAGCATTAAGCTCTAAAATCTCTCTCTCCTCTTCCCTACCTTGGGTTAGGCTTAGGGTTTATGGTTTATGGTTTATGTAATGACCTCCGGGTCTTCTTGTAATGTAAATCTGACCTCCGGGTCCTTATCAATGAAAAATTCTGTTATTTCATTGTTGTGTTGCCTCTACTGACTTTTGCGATTTGTAGCCTTAAACTTGTACGACTTGCTTGTTGACCGTAGCTTAAATCGACTTATAAAGTATGACTTTCAATTTGATCAGTTCCCCCTTAATCTGATATATCTTGAACTGATCGGCTCCTTGTCTGATCTTCAGATCGGCTTCTTTTCTGATTTTCTGATCGGCTCCTTGTCTGATCTTCAGATCGGCTCCTTGTCTGATTTTCTGATCGGCTCCTTATCTGATCGTGTGATCAGTTGAGATACCTAACTCAACTGATTCCTCTTAACCTGGTTAGTCTTTTAACCAACTGGTTCTAGATATCAGTCCACCAACCATTTCTGGTGCACTTTCTACGAGATCCAGAAGCCCTAGCTCGTTGCATAATTCTTTGAATCTGATCTCAGCTAGCGGCTTAGTTAAGATATCAGCTTTCTGCTTGTCAGTATGGATCTTTTCCATTCTGATATTCTTCTTTTCAACGTGATCTCTGATAAAATGGTGTCTGACATCCACATGCTTGCATCTTGTATGTAGAACAAGATTCAAAGTGATTGCAATAGCACTATTACTGTCACAGAATATAGGTACGTTCTTAGCTACGATGTTGTAATCCCTCAGCTGCTGACTTAGCCAGAGCAGTTGGGAACAACAGCTTCCTGCAACCATATATTCTGGTTCAGTAGTAGATGTCGCAACTGATGTCTGCTTCTTCAAAAACCAAGAGATCAGTTTATTTCCCAGAAACTGACATGTACCTGAGGTTGACTTCCTGTCGATTCTGCAACCTCCGTAATCAGAATCAGAATACCCACTAAGCTCTAGATTATCATCTGATGGGTAAAATAAACCAAGGTTTACTATCCCCTTCAGATACTTGAGAATCCGCTTAGCTGCTTCTAGGTGGCTTTGCATTGGATTTGCTTGAAATCTGGCACATACACCTACTGCAAAAGTGATGTCTGGTCTGCTGGCAGTCAGGTATAGTAGAGATCCAATGAGAGCCCTATATTCTTTCTGATTAGTTTTTTGACCGTCCTCATCTGGATCCATCTTGAACCCGGTCATCATGGGAATTCTGGCTTCCTTACAGTGTTGAACTCCAAACTTGGCCAATAAATTCCTTGTGTACTTCGCCTGGCAGATGAATATCCCTTCTGTACTCTGCTTGACCTGTAAACCCAGAAAGTAATCTATCTGACCCATCTTGGACATCTCGAACTTCCCTTGCATCAATTTGCTGAACTTCTCACATAACTTCTTGTTGGGAGATCCGAAGATGATGTCGTCCACGTAAATCTGAACCATCAAAATATCTTCTCCATCTTCTATTCTGAATAAGGTTCTGTCCACTATTCCTTTAGTGAATCCACTGTCTATCAAGAACTGAGAGAGTGTATCATACCAAGCTCGAGGAGCTTGTTTCAGTCCATAAAGAGCTTTCCTTAAACGGTACACTTGGTTGCCTTTTTCAAAGGCTGGAGGTTGTTCAACATAAACTTCCTCTGCTAGTACCCCATTTAAGAATGCACTCTTTACGTCCATTTGATACACAATGAACCCTCTGTGGGGAGCATATGCCAGAAATAGCCGAATGGTTTCTAGGCGAGCGACTGGTGCAAAGGTCCCATCATAATCAATTCCTTCTGATTGTGAATACCCCTTAGCAACAAGTCTTGCCTTATTCCTGGTTATGACATTATTCTCATCTCTCTTGTTCTTGAATACACACTTCGTGCCAATCACGTCTTGATGAGTTTGTCTGTCCACCAGTTTCAAAACTTGATTCCTCTCGAACTGTTCCAGTTCCTCTTGCATGGCTAGAATCCAGCTTGCGTCTTCTAGAGGTTCCTCTACTTCAGTTGGTTCCTTCAAGGACAGATAACAACAATACATGGCACTTTGACCAATCTGATGTCTAGTTTTGACTCTATCATATGGGTCTCCGATAATTAGATCAGTTGGATGACTGGTAATCCAGGTCCTTCTTTTCTGATTTGCGTCTATTTGGAGAACATCATCCTCTTCTGATAGTAGTTCAATACTAGTGATTGGGAGTGGTGTGGAATTATGATCCACTTGATAAGAACATGTCTCAGCTGATGTTGGACTCATCATGTGCTGATGTCTATTCGTAGGAACTTCAGGAGTTCCCCCTGAACCAGATGGTTCAGTTTATACTGTCTTAGCTGTACTAGCTTCTTCACTGACAGCTGTGCGTACCTTAGGGTCTGATTGACCTGGTGAATCAACAAGATCAAGTTCTGGGATATACACTGTTACGTGTTCAGATTCTTTCTCCTTGATACTTAACTGATCCATTTTCTGCGTTTCAGGTACCGGTTGATCTGGTACTGCTTGTTCTGAGGTAGCTTTCTCTTGTTCGGACGATGTCTCATCAAAGACTACATGGGGTGTTTCTTCCACAACTAGGGTTCGCTTGTTGTAAACCCTGAAAGCCTTGCTGGATGAGGAATATCCTAAGAATATACCCTCATCTGACTTGGCCTCAAAAGTCTTCAACTGACTTTTCCCATTGCTGTGTATGAAACACTTGAACCCAAAAACATGGAAGTAAGAAACACGAGGTTTTCTGCCCTTCCACAGTTCATAGGGTGTTTTGAAGTGAGTCTTAGTCAGAGAACATCTGTTCTGAGTGTGGCATGCATTATTGATGGCTTCTGCCCATAAACGGCTTGGTGTCGCATGGTCAGCTAACATAGTGCGAGCAGCTTCCTTGAGAATCCTGTTTCTCCGTTCTGCTACTCCAATTTGTTGTGGCGTTCTTGCAACTGACGTCTCATGTTGTATACCAAACTCAGTGCAAAAATCAGTAATAAAAGAGTTCAGAAATTCTGTACCTCGATCTGATCTGATTTTTACTATGCTGACACCCTTTTTGCTTTGTAGTTTCTTGAGTAGCTCGGGTATCTTTGTCGTTGTCTCATTTTTCTTATATAAGAATATAATCCAGGTAAACTTAAAATAATCATCCACGATTACCAGAGTGTATTTGCGTCCACTGAGACTAACTGGGGTAACTGGTCCAAATAAGTCCATATGGAGCAGTTGCAATACTCTACTGGATGCTGGTCCAGGTATTCCCTTGAATGAGGCTTTAACTTGTTTTCTCATCTGACATGCTGCACATGTCTGATCTTTTGAGAATACCTCATTCCGAAGTCCTTCAACTAAAGACATCCTAGCTATCTTGTTAAGAGTCTTAAAGTTCAGATGACTCATCCTTTTGTTCCAGAGCCAACTGCTACTTTTGGAACTCTTAACAATTAAGCATGCATTTCTTGGGCAACTGTTCCAATCTGCTGTGTAGATCGTGCCTTTCCCTGAACCAGTTAGCAAGATTTGTTGAGTAGCTCGATTCCTAATCGTACACTTATCACTCGAGAACTCAACACTGAATCCGTTGTCGCAGAATTGTGATACTGATAGTAGGTTATACTTTAATCCTTCGACATATGAGACTCCAGTTACTTGTACATCATCATTCTCTAAGGTTCCGAATCCTTTGGTAAAACCAAAGTTATCAACACCGAAGAGTACACGTGGGCCTTCTTGTTCTTTGTAAGAGCTAAGGAGATGTTTGCTTCCAGTCATATGCCTTGAGCATCCACTATCGATGTACCAGATAGTTGCTTGTACACCTCCCTTGTTGGCCAAACCCACGCGGACCTGCAATCGAATCAGGTTTTAGGTACCCCTTTGGAATTGGGTCCTGAGGGGTTAGTGGTGGATTTAGGGATCCACACAAACAGGGCACTTCTATGGTAATCAGATAGATTAGAAGGCCTGATTTGTCTCCCATAAACATCAACATAATCATACGTCTCTCTTGTTGGGAAATTTGTATTTAGTTTTGATGGAAGTTCCAAAACAGGTTGTAATAGGACCGGTCCAGAGATTTGTTTAATGATCGATGACTTAGAATCGATTAAGATGACCAAATTGAAATGTATAGATAGTCGATGTAAAGATAGGTCACATATTGAGGGGGAACTCAATATGTATAGGTCAGGTCGAGTTATCAGATGACCAGATAAGGTCAGATGATCAGAAGACTAAGACGGATCAGAAGACAAGAAGTCAGATGATTAGGTGAAGGCGAAGCCCATGAAGACTCGGATGAACTCAAGACTCGGATAAACTCAAGACTCGGATGAACTCAAGACTCGGATGAACTCAAGACTCAAGAATAAACTGAAGACTCAAAGATGATCAAGACACCGAGGCTCGAGTCACCTAAAAGATCGAAGACTATCGAAGACCAGAAGACCTACATCAGCCGAGTCTGCAAATTGTGCTAAGACAATCTGCATCAGAAGACTCTACAAGGTAGACTGATCAGTTATCTGATCAAGTCAACTCACACCTGGCGTCAACCAAAATGGTACACCAGACAAGACGAATATTCTACAAAAGGAATATCAATCGTCTAACGGACAAATACTGAAGTGCCGCCTCGCGAAGCCAAAGAGAAAGCGACACGTGAACAAAAAGAGCTGACAATGCGGGATTCGACGCTGCGGACATAAACGACGCTAATCATGCCTACGGCCATGCCGATATTCGGAGCACGTCACAATCATATCCTACAACCTACCTAATATAGCCCAAAATTCAAATTGCTCTCCAACGGCTCTTTGATTTCGTGGTCTATAAAATGGGATTGCTCTTCAAAATTGAAAAAAATGACGGATCGAGCAGACTGAAAAAGAAGCAAAAACTATAGCAGAATCTCCGCTCGAAGAACACCAAATTTGAAGATTATTCTTAAGTGTTCATCCCATTGTTCTTAGCTTAGAAATCCTATCCTCTAGCATTTGGCTACATAAACACTATGATAGATTTCCAGTTGGAACCTCAACAAATCTTTACCCAAACTCAAAGTTAGGTTAAGTTTGTTACCACAAGATTTCAGACTAGGGATTCTAGTTTCTGATTTCTGGGATCGGTTGAGTGTGAACTCGATAAACATCTGTTGAGTGTTGGACTAACACATTAAACTAAGTCCAGTCAGTTAAGTTCGGTTAAGTCGGTTAAGTTGCCCCTGTGTTAACGGAAGAGTGGACGTAAGATGGGTTTCGTCTAAACCACTATAAAATATTGTGTGCATTTACTTTCTCTTTATTGCTTTACACTATTACACACAACTGATCTTAAAATTGCATACATATTCTAAGTTAACATCAGTCTGCACCAAGCAACTGATCTGATCAGGTTGACACCTTAGTCAGCCAATTGAAAACAGACTTGAGAATTTGATTTGATAAAACTGGTTTTTCACAGGGGTATTTACAAGCTTCCGCACTATCAGTTAAACTGACAGATATCAAACTGATCTGCCCTCAACCACTCAGTAAGATTGAACATCAGTCCAAACTGACTCACTAGCACTCTGATCAGACAATCTGCAATCACACCTGATCTGCACGAAAAGTTTTTCAGAAGTCTATTCACCTCTCCCCTCTAGACTTCTGCCCTCACAAAACCTGTTCGGGACCTACAAGTGGTATCAGAATAGTGGTTCTACAGACCACTGGCTTTTAGTATCATCGATTCTTGAGGAAGAATCTTTGTGGTCATTTGAACAGATCTTGAAAAACCATTTTCAAAACTCATTCATTTTCAAAATCACTCAGCATGGATAATACCTTTGGTATGTATCATGATTTGCCTAAGTTTTCAATTGATGAGTATGCAGATTGGACAATATACATGTACAACCATCTAGGATCAATAAGCGGCAGAATGATGGAAGTCATTGAACGAGGACCCATCATCATATATCACGACAATCCAGCTGTTGGAGGAGATCCAGACTTTGCACCTGGAAGCCTTGTTCAAAAAAGTCCAGCCCTGATGGATGCAGAAGAAAGAAAGTTGTATACTCTGGATACAATAGCCAGGCATATAATCATGAAGACGACGGATAAGATCACCAAGGAGAAGATAAAGTATCTCAAAACAACTAAACAAATGTGGGATACGCTTGCTGAGATGTGCGAAGGAAATGATCAGATCAAAGACAGCCGATTACAAGCTGAACTGGTGAAGTTCGAGAAGCTCAAGATGTTGCCAAATGAAACCATCAATGAGCTCGATGGGAGGATCACCATGTCAGTAAACAAGCTACGAGAACTTGGACGAGAGATGTCAGACAAGGACATCAATTATAAGATCTTGAGATCTCTCACCAAGAAGTGGGACATGAAAGTCACGGTAATCAAGGATTGCCAAGACATTGCCAAGATGAAGCCAAGTAGCTTGTTCCTAAGTCTTAAAGCCCATGAGTTCGACCTAATCGAAAGAGGGCAAGCAGATGAAGATGAGTCACCTGCTGAAGCCTCAACCTCCACATCAAAATCAGTTGCATTCAAAGCAACCAGCAGCAGATCAAAGGCCACTAAACCTGTTGGAAACATAATAAGCCAAGCAGAACAGATCGCTCTGCTTACCAGGAAACTTAAAAGATCGAATATTTAACTTGGTAAGTATCGCAGATTCTACAGAGACTATCAATACAACAGAGGAAGAAACAGGAGGCTAACTGACAGATCTCCAGAAAGGACCAGATCTGATGACCGAAAGGATCACAAAGATGAAAAGAAAAGAGATGATCGGTCAGATGAGAGAAGAGACAAAAGATCTGACAGAAGGAGTTTGACATAATCGGAAAGGAAAGCCACCGAGTGTAAAACCAAGTCAGTTCCGTGGATCATGGATCATACTTCAATGCCTGGAGAAACCGTCACTCAAAGACCGAAGAAAGAGAAAGAGAAGAGAAATGTAAGAGAGCAACGCTTGAGAGAGAAAACCCATGGTTGTCGACTAACATCCGAATTGATGATTCCTATCTACTACCTTCGAGGATTCCGCTACTCATCCGTAGAAGATTTGCCTCGATAAGCAATGCAAATGATTTCTTCGACCATGAAGATCTCGATAATCTCTTGAGATGGCGATGAAATCACCGATGGCCAAGGAGGAAGACCAACTGAGGTAACCTCCAAACCTTCCTTTTCAATTTCCACACCACCTATTATTAAAGACACTTTGGAGAGATTGAATTGCAGCTCTACTCTGAGAAATTGCTTGATGATCTCTCTAACGCAGTAGACACTTATACAATAGACTAAGGATCAGAAATAATCAGCTTGTTAAAGAGAATTTGTCGATAAAAAGAAAGCAACCGAAATCGGTTTATTGAAATCGCCGAAGGTAATCAAGAATCGAAGGTTTCGAAAGTTAAATCTTCTGATCAGGAGAAGCAGATTAAAGATCAGCTAGCAATCAACAAACAGCAAGCTGATGATTTCAAAATTCTACAAGCTAAGTTTGATGAGCTATTCCGACTACATGAGAGTCTAAAATCTACTGAGGATAGTTTGCGCAAGAAAATAGAGGTTTTCACGAAATCATCAAAAACTGTTCAAGACGTGATTGGCACGAAGTGGGTATTCAAGAACAAGAGAGATGAGAATAATGTCATAACTAGGAATAAGGCAAGACTTGTTGCTAAGGGGTATTCACAATCAGAAGGAATTGATTATGATGAGACCTTTGCACCAGTCGCTCGCCTAGAAGCCATTCGGCTGTTTCTGGCATATGCTGCCCACAGAGGGTTCATTGTGTATCAGATGGATGTAAAGAGTGCATTCTTAAACGGGGTACTAGCAGAGGAAGTTTATGTTAAACAACATCCAGAATTTGACAAAGGCAACCAAGTGTACCGTTTAAGAAAAGCTCTTTATGGCCTGAAACAAGCTCCTCGAGCTTGGTATGATACACTCTCTCAGTTCTTGGTAGACAGCGGTTTCACTAAAGGAATAGTGGACAGAACCTTATTCAGAATAGAAGATGGAGAAGATATTCTGATGGTTCAGATTTACTTGGACGACATCATCTTCGGATATCCCAACAAGAAGTTATGTGAGATGTTCAGCAAATTGATGCAAGGGAAGTTCGAGATGTCCATGATGGGTCAGATGAATTACTTTCTGGGTTTACAAGTCAAGCAGAGTACAGAAGGGATATTCATCTGCCAGGCGAAGTACACAAGGAATTTATTGGCCAAGTTTGGAGTTCAACACTGTAAGGAAGCCAGAATTCCCATGATGACCGGGTTCAAGATGGATCCAGATGAGGACGGTCAGAAAACTAATCAGAAAGAATATAGGGCTCTCATTGGATCTCTACTATACCTGACTGCCAGCATACCAGCTATCACTTTTGCAGTAGGTGTATGTGCCAGATTTCAAGCAAATCCAATGCAAAGCCACCTAGAAGCAGCTAAGCGGATTCTAAGGTATCTGAAGGGGACAGTAAACCTTGGTTTATTTTACCCATCAGATGATAATCTAAAGCTTAGTGGGTATTCTGATTCTGATTACGGAGGTTACAGAATCGGCAGGAAGTCAACCTCAGGTACATGTCAGTTTCTGGGAAATAAACTGATCTCTTGCTTTTCGAAGAAGCAGACATCAGTTGCGACATCTACTACTGAAGTAGAATATATGGCTACAGGAAGCTGTTGTTCCCAACTGCTCTGGCTAAGTCAGCAACTGAGGGATTACAACATCGTAGCTAAGAACGTACCTATATTTTGTGACAGTAATAGTGCTATTGCAATTACTCAGAATCCTGTTCTACATACAAGATGCAAGCATGTGGATGTCAGACACCATTTCATCAGAGATCACGTTGGAAAGAAGAATATCAGAATGGAAAAGATCCATACTGACAAGCAGAAAGCTGATATTTTAACTAAGCCGCTAGCTGAGATCAGATTCAGAGAATTATGCAACGAGCTAGGGCTTCTGGATCTCGGAGAAAGTGCACCAGAAATGGTTGGTGGACTGGTCTCCAGAACCAGTTGGTTAAAAGACTAACCAGGTTAAGAGGAATCAGTTGAGTTAGGAATCTCAACTGATCAGAAGATCAGACAAGGAGCCGATCAGAAAATCAGACAAGTATCCGATCTGAAGATCAGACAAGGAGCAAATCAGTTCAAGAAATATCAGATTAAGGGGGAACTGATCAGATTGGAAGGTTATACTTTATAAGTCGATTATGCTACGGTCAACAAGCAAGTCGTACAAGTTTAAAGCTACAAATCGCATAAGTCAGAAGAGGCAACACAATAATGAAATAACAGAACTTTTCATTGATAAGGACCCGGAGGTCAGATTTACATTACAAGCTAGAAGTACAAGAAGACCGGAGGTCATTACATAAACTATAAACCATAAACCATAAACCCTAAGCCTAACCCAAGGAAGGGAAGGGGAGAGAGAGATTTTAGAGCTTGATGCTCTCATTATCCCCCGACCCTAAAAAGGGGCATGAGAAGCTTCTAGAATCCTGAGCCACCCTCAGAACTTCGGAGTGAGGAGCGAGAGCGGCCTTGAAGGATCTCTAAGCCAGGAGCCCCTAGACCTAAAATCAATGGACTCTCCAGCTGTTAAATGGGACACAGTGCCACAGGTTTGGTCACAAGGACCAGACAGCCACTAGTGTCGCATGCAAAAATTGAGTTTGATATACGAAGATCAGCTATTGTCTGATCAAGATCGTATACTAAACCTATGTTTTGTTTCAGACTGAGTCTATTGATGATAATTCCGTCATCTCGATAGGCGCACAAGGTGCATACGGTTAGGAGAAGTGCCTTCTCATTTGCTATAGCAGATCTGCCGCCTTGGTGGTAAAGAAGTTTTGCATTGATCGTATGTGTAATCTTCGATGACGACAAAAGCAGTGTGAAGGAACACACAGGGTTGATTTGAGAAGCTGAATTCATTGGAAAAGGGTTAAAGGTTTTTGCCAGAAGTTTCAATTTTAAATAAGGAATTCAAATCCTAGGCCAATTTATAGGAGAAATTCGGGGGTATAAATACAAATTTATTTTCTCAGAAGACCTTAAGAGAAATTTGCATCGACAACGCGTAAGGAACACGGCTAATGGTTGGATGAATTGACGGTGTGAGTAATCACATCGTATCTATGCCATTATTACAGAATTTCAAATCGCACCGATTTGGGAATCGAGGCGACTTTTTGACTCCCCGAAGTAAATGTTTTTGGCAGGAGTATGACTTAAGTGCATAGGAAATGCGGCCTGAATAGAAGAACATTGAAGGATGAAGTGAATCAGAAAAGAGTATCAGATAAGTGGATCAGATAAGTAACGAAGTGGATCAAACAGGAATCTGATCAGATGAGTGGAATATTATTGGGAAATGCTTAAGGCTACCATCAGTAAGGTCAACAAGTACCAGATCAGATCACAGTGGTAATTGGTTGATTACAATATCAATCAGTCAGATACGTTTCTTATTTATCCCTTTCTCAACATCTTATATGCGTTATTTAAATAAATTGGTTTTTACTCTGTTTTCACTTTATGACGCATGCACAACAAAACTTTTAATGCGGACTTGGGAATGTGTATTTAATGCGTTTTATTGCGAATTTTTGAGTCCGAAATACGAGAAAACAACTTTTCTCAACCGTGCGTTTAAAACTTTTTCGGCCGACTAATCTCAGCCACTGATTTCAAAACACGGATACTTGAGTACCTTTGGAAAGTTGTGCAAAAAGGTTTTCCCTCGCATACTAAAAATCCAAATCGTTCTCAGAAAACTTCTTTCCACTACTTCGTCTTCTCAAAACTCTCAAAAGATCAAAACTTTCAAATCTTCAGAAATTTACTTTCAAAATCAATTGATCCTATTTTCACGATTTCTCAATCCTACGAATCAATTTATGGTAATTTCTCATTTAAATACTGCATGATTTCAATTCACTCTGGTACCTAGGTTTACAAGTCGTGATGATATGTTTCTGTAATTTATATTCGATCTATACGCTTACTTGCTTAATTGATGCTAAGATTACTGTTTGACTGAGTTTATTGAAATAATTTACTCAAACTAACATCAATTTGCATATCATACAGAAATGGCATATCTTGTTCCACGACAGGGCAAAGGGAAAAAGTTCTGCAACTTCGCATCAATGAAGAAAGATATCATTGATGAGAAGTATGTAGTATTCTCAATCACCTCAGATCCTGAATCGCTGGAAATTCTGGAGTGCTTGCGGGCGTGTGGGCTTGAACAGTATTGCTCGAGACATCAGAACATTGTCCACACACATGAATCCCTAGAGTTTCTATACAATCTACAGAGGGATGAAGACATTGATGCTGCCCTAATTTCTTCCGTTGGTGGATTGGAAGTACGATTGTCGAATGATGATCTCCAGAGGATCTTCGGTCTCACTCGAGGAAGCATCAAGGAGAATACGACAAATGTCAAAGCCTCCTACCTGAAGAGGAAATATCACCTCCTCCTTGAGATCGTTCACCAGGTTTGCTTATTTCAACTCTCCTTCTTTCAGTCATTTTCTCTTCTATAATTTCCTGAGTTGTTTGTTATGATGCCTGAGTGTGGCCAGGTTCTTCAGCTTCTCTGAACTTCAATTTTTCAGTGGCCTCAATCTCACTCAGAGCATCCAAGATCATCTTTGCATCAGCTTCTTCTCTGGCTTTCTTCTCCATGGTTTGTGCCAACAACTTATCCATTTGTCCTTTCGAACTTGGTCTTTCCCCCTTTTTGGCATCATACCTTGGGAGAAGTTGGGATCATGTTGAAAAGAAGGATATTGTTCTTTGCCCAAGCTCCGCACCTCCCCAGCTAATTGATCATGCTCATCTTCCAGCCTCATCATATAGTTTTTGGCCATTGAGAATTCTTCTGAGAGTGGAGCAAACTGTTTTGAGAAGACATCATGCATCATTTCTATCATCTTGGTCATGAGCAGGGAGCCCATTTCCTCAACAGCTGTCTTGATCATCTGATCATTCTTCTCAACAAGTTTAACGTCAAGATAAGCAGTTCTGTCTTGGTACATTTGCTCCATACTGGCATTGAGTTCTGTCTTAATTCCATCAATCTTCCCATCCAGTGCAGTCATCT
This sequence comes from Stenogyne calaminthoides, assembly GCA_037126765.1. Taxonomy (NCBI): domain Eukaryota; kingdom Viridiplantae; phylum Streptophyta; class Magnoliopsida; order Lamiales; family Lamiaceae; genus Stenogyne; species Stenogyne calaminthoides. The sequence continues at coordinate 24,870,037 of JBBCBC010000009.1, read as the reverse complement.
TATCTGAGAGTGTTGTTTGAATTTGCAGCATGTCAGATGATGAGCTCAGATTGTCCAACTTTTGAGATTGACTTGCTAAGGTCTCTTCCATCTGAGTCACTTTCTCCACCATTGGGACTACCTTCTTCAATTCTTCCAGGATTGGAGTGAAATCAATCACTGGAGGTAATACAACTGTCTCCAACTGAGCTGGGTGCTCCAAACGAACCTCAATCTGAATATCATAAACAACAGATTTAAAGCTAGGTACTTCAGTAACTTTGGCATAATGTATAATAGTGCCAAAAGGTACCCGAAGAGTGCTAACTTCAGTCTGAGGTTGTGTGATATCAGTCTGTTCAGCATCAGTTTCCTTCTCCATCTGACTCTCAGTGCTTTTCTCTGTCTCAACATTTTTTCTGAAGTTCCTTTTCTTGTTCAGATTGCTTTTCTCCTTCACCTCCTTGATCCCCATCTTCTTCTTGATTACGAGAACTGGATGCATCTGTCTCAGAAGTCCTCCTTCATCCTCAGCTTGGTTTTCCTGAAACCTGAGAACTCTGTCTGGGCAGCAGTCTCAGAACTCCACCAATCTTCTCCTCTGAAAGAGGCAATGTTCAGCATCTCTGGGAGTGTCTGATTCATGATATAAACCGTTGTCATGAGTCTGAAGAAAATATCCTGAAGGTCAGGGTAAGCATTCAGCTCAGGGTATTGGTCCAAGATAAACCATTCCCCCTTGCTTCGCCATTATGTTTCTTCTACTTCGCCTTTATTCAATTCAGGGCTATCTGGAATCTCAGGCTCGGATTGGACGAGTTGAAGTGCTGAAGGATCAAGAAATGGTTCTTTCAGGAGAGTATGCAAACTCAACAGATCCCGATGTTCTGTCTGCTCCTGAGGTCCCTTGAAAATCTCCTGATATATTTTATCATTGCTCAGGGAAGTTTCAAGTACCTCTGAAAATACATGTTCTTCAGTGTCCTGCTCCTGAACATCTCTTACAACTTGAGCGAGCACCTGTAGTGGAGATTCTTTTTCTTGCTGAGCTTTAGTTTGAGTTTCCTCAGCACCACTGACCTCCTTCTCTGCAATTGTTTGAAGTCTCTTTCTCTTTTGAGGAGCAAATGTTTTCTTCTTCAATTTTTCTCCGGTTTCCCTCTTGACCTTCAGAAGGTCATGAGATTGCTTCGTTCTTTCCTCCTGTCCTGAAGGATGTTTTACTGATGCTGTCCTGACAGGCTTCTGGAAAATATCAACAATCACAACATCATCCTGATCAGAACTGGAATCATCCTGATCGTCAGATTCCTCCCGAATCATAGAGCTTTGGCTTCCTGATGGAGCAACCTTTCTTTTCTGAGATTTAGGCTTTCGGAACATGATCTGAGTCCTAGAAAATTCAACTCCTGTCATCAGAAACATATTCTCCCTGGGCAAGGTTTCGATCAAAAAGCTGATCTTCGTCCCGAACAAGACCTTCCCAGTTTTTGTAAATGCACCTTTTGCATACTTCAGTTTCTGGTTTTGGTGAAGGATGCAATCCACCAAGAATTTCAACCAGTTGAAGTCCATAGAGGGTGAGTCCTCTATCTCAGCCATGAGCCTCAACTTGTTCCTGCTCACCTGCTCCAGACTTCCAGATTTGCTTATCAAGCATTTTGCAACAATGTTGATTAAAACTCGGTATTTGGGTTTTAAACACCGTTTGTGCAGTGCACTTTTCAACTCCACCTTGGTTTCTGCAAACCGGTCCAAAATTTCTTATTCTCTACCGTACATATACAACGCTGGATCTTCTCCTTTATCACTTAACTCAAACTCAGAGTTGATATCGTCTAAGGACAGTATTACCTGTTAAGAACAAACCACCTATGCTTTTGATTTCGTATAAGTTCCAAAACTTAGCGGCGAAACCAGTCCTCCTCGTCCTCCTTCTCGAAGGTTAACCACAAATTGTAACACCTCCTGGGATTGTTCGGAATCCGGCATATTGCTCACCACCCATGACAATTCAGCCATCCGCAACATAGTTAGAGCTTCTTCTTCAACCTGGGTTGCTTTGTTGTCGATCATGGCTACTACATGTTCAAAGTAAGTGCACCTTTCAATTCCACCTTGGTTTCTGCAAACCGGTCCAAAATTTCTTGTTCTCTACCATACATATACAACGCTGGATCTTCTCCTTTATCACTTAACTCAAACTCAGAGTTGATATCGTCTAAGGACAATATTACCTATTTAGAACAAACCACCTCTGCTTTTGATTTAGCATAAGTTCCAAAACTTAGTTGCGAAACCAGTCCTCCTCGTCCTCCTTCTCGAAGGTTAACCACAAATTGTAACACCTCCTGGGATAGTTCAGAATCCGGCATATTGCTCATCAGCCGTGACAATCCAGCCGTCCGCAACATAGTTAGAGCTTCTTCTTCAACCTGGGTTGCTTTGTTGTCGATCATGGCTACTACATGTTCAAAGTACGGCTCTTCTGTTTCTGCGATAACTTTGATCATCGAGTAGTTAGGAAATTCCATTATAATAGAAGCAAGAGATTCTGGGTATTGTGTATGAAGGGTTTGAAGATTTGAAAGTTTTAAGGATTTGGGAAATTTGATTGTTTAAATGTGAGAAATAAACGATTGAGGGTTAACATTTGGCTTATATATGATTTGTAAACTAAAGTTCAGAGGTTGTGATTAAATCTCGATAATATGATGAAGGGTTGAGATTTAATCTGAAATTTAAAGAAAATCTCGAGGAAAAAAGGTTATTTTTGGCTATTTTTTTGGACAATAGGCAAGTAGCAGTTTATAGATTGACAAATGGACGTTTCTGGGAAATCGAGGCGACTGTTCGTCTTTTTCAGTCAAAGACATTCCCGCTTTAAAAGTTCAGGTCTTTTGCCATTTATTTCAAATGATTACTGAGTAATCCCTTGTGTAATAAATGCTACTGAATTTAATGCATGTATCAATATAACTTCAGGATTATTTGAATACATAAACCTTACTGAATATTGATCCTGACAATTTTTTTTCCTGAGTCTCAGTTTCCATCCTGAGATAATTTTGTCCTGAGTTATTCCCCCTGAATAACTACATGCTCCTGAAGGACTTCTTACTTCAGTGAAATTCATTCACCTGGATCCAACATCCCTAATTCAACTGATAGTTCCTAAAATCTTGATTCAACCAAAGGTTTAGTCAAGATATCAGCCCTCTGTTTATCAGTATGAATTTTCTCCATCCTTATATCCTTCTTTTCAACATGATCTCTGATGAAGTGATGTCTGATATCAACATGTTTACATCTGGTGTGCAATACCGGATATTGTGTAATAGCAATTGCACTATTATTATCACAAAATATAGGTACTTTGTTGGTCTCGGTGCAAACGAGCCTTACACGTGTATGGGGGGGGGAATACACGTGTACAATGATTTTTAAAACTTTTTTTCACTTAGATCAGGTGGGTCAGGTTGCCCTGAGAAGCACAAATCGCCCTGAGTCAAAGTCTACTGGGACAATGATCCTGAGCAGCTTTCAGAAGCTTCAGATTTGCCCAACTGATCCTGAGTTTTATCAGAGATCCTGAGAAGCTTGGATCAGATAATTATCTTACTGAATACTCAGTAGAGTTAGTTCAGTTTGGTAACTATCTGTTCTAGATTATCAAGAGTGCGGAATGGTTGACCCTAAGTTTATACTAGTTTTAACTTGCTGAAAATTTCTTCCTTAATAAAATAGTGGTTAAGGTTGTGAATCAGTTAATGCACATTCAGCGGATTGATTCCAACCGAGTATCAGTAAAATATGCTTTCAGTGAAAAACATGCAACAGATAAAATGCAGTACAGAAAGCAAACAACACAGCAGTTATAGTGGTTCAGAGACTCAAGCTCCTACGTCCAATCTCTCTGATCTTCAGAGAAATTCCTTAACACACTTCTCATAAAGCTTTCAGGCTGACTCACTGCAGCTTACTAACTTTTCTACCTTGAGTTTTCTGGCTGACTCACTGCAGCTTAGTAACTCAACACATACAAGCTTTCTGACTGTCTAAAATAGTTTACTCGCTTCTTCTCTAGAGTTTTCTGGCGGACTAAACTGCAGCTTACTCACTCTTTACAACTCTAAATCACCAGCAAATTACACACACTCAAACGACCTTATCAAAAGGTTTGGGTTTGGTTAGTTTCCAACTAGGGTGAGATATCCTTTACAATAATAACAAATGCAAAGGCTAGGTTATCTCTACTAAGCTTTGGATATGTCTATCAAATCTAGGCTTAGTGTAATGAGCTCTCTTCAATGTGAAACACTTGGGAAATTTTAGGGTTTTCGAGTGCTTCAATTTGCAAGAATACGAATGAGCTCTTGAGTTGCTTTGATTTCCCGTAACCTTGCAATGGTGAAGGTCACTGGTATTTATAGGTAACTTCTCCAAGTTCACTCTTTGAAAAACTATCCGTTAGAAGAGATATCATCAAGAGTTTCCTCTTCTGGTTATTGATGAACGACTATTTTGTGGTTGAACACACCCTTGCATGTTTTAGGAAATATGCAGCCATGTAGCCAATCACCAATTTCTGCAAACTGGAAGATATCAGGCCTGACATTTCTTCAGTGAGATGTAAACTTTTCGAAAGGTCGATGAAAGTCTGTTGATGTTGTCTCCTCATTGGTCGAAGTCTTCCTTTGAACAGAGACAAACAAAAAGACTCTTTTTAAGTTGACCTTTCTGATTTGATATGTTCCTTAATGTTCACAAACGTCTAACATTTTGTTTGTTTGTACTAGGAATGAACATCACTATTTCATTAATATTGTGGTTCAGGGTCCTTTCAGTACAAAACAGTCTTCAGGATCTTCGGGTCTTCAGGATTTTTCTGAGTCTTCAGGATACTTCTGATTCTTCAGGATACTTCTGATTCTTCAGGGTACTTCTGATTCTTCAGAGTCTTCAGAGTCTTCTGTATATTATAATTCCCTGATCTATATCTGCTGACTATACATGGTGCAGATAGTCCTGAGTCCTAATATCTTTTGAAGCCTGATCCTGATTCTATGCTATCAAGATGTCCTGATACATGTCATACTCAGGGGTTTTGGGATCTAATCAAAACTCTTTATTAAATTCATCTCCCAACAATTTCCCCCTTTTTGATGATGCCAAAACTATCTTTTTACATTTGAGAAAACCTAACCTTTACTCAGGTGTCAGTTATCTATTACAATCCAAAAATGGCATATCTCCCAACAATTTCAAATCAAAATGGCATATCAAATTTAAAGACATGTAAGAAGATAATGAGATATTATCTTTGAGCATAGAAGATAAACTTTTCATTGATGAAAGATAAGAGTTACATTTTACAATGAAAAACAAAAAGATAAACTCCATTTTTCTTCAATCTTCTTCAATCTCATCCTCTGGTACTTCCAAATTGAACATCCCATGGTACCTCTTCTTCAGTTCATCTCATGCCTTGATGATTTCTGGGTTGTTTCCTATTAAGCCTAGCTGAAGAGCATACTGAGCAATTTCTTGAGAGACGATAACCTCATTCACATAGCCATTCTCAAATCTTGGAGCAGGGTACATGTATTGTCCTGGAGCCATAATCTGAGTGTTGCCTTCATCTGCCAGGTTGTTCCACTTTTGCAGATACTCTGGATAAAATGTTAGCAGATACTCAATGAATGCTTCATTTTTATCTGAGCTGCTCCCCCTCCGTTCCCTCAGAATTTCATAGTAGAACCAGAAGGTTCTCTTGATTTCTTCCCATGCATCATTGATCTATAAAGGCATCCATTTATCAATGTGCAGCCATTTTTGAGTTTTCTCAGTACCTCTCCTCTTGCCAATGAACTTTTTGAAACCACCCCTTCTTTTCTGCTCTTTTTCCTTCTTCTTTTTGATCAGTGGAGCACCTGAGACCGAAGCAGCAGTTCTTTTCTCTTTTTCAATCTGCAGGGCTCTCAGAGTTTTCTTGTTGTTGAAGGCTTCTTTCTGAGATTCAGTTTCATCTTTTTCTGGTTCTTCCTCAGATTCTTCAAACTCCATAATCAGTTTCCTCTTAGTAGGCTTTGTTACCTTCGCTCTTTTCTTCTTTTCTGGCTCAACAAAAGCTACAACCTTTCTCTTTTCAGGCTTGACTAGGATTTCACCAGCTTTGCTTGTTTCAACTCTCCTCCTTTAAATAATTTTTTCTTCTATAATTTCCTGAGTCGTTTGTTCTGATGTCTAGGCTTGGCCAGGTTCTTCAACTTCTCTGAACTTTAATTTTTCAGTGGCTTCAATCTCACTCAGAGCATCCAAGATCTTCTTTGCATCAGCTTCTTTTCTAGCTTTCTTTTCCAAGGTTTGTGCCAACAACTTATCCAATTGTCCTTTCGAACTTGGTCTTTCCCCGTTTTTGGCATTATACCTTGGGAGAAGTTGGGATAATGTAGTATCCATATGATATTGTTCTTTGCCTGAGCTCCGCACCTCCCCAGCTAATTGATCATGCTCATCTTCCAGCCTCATCATATAGTTTTTGGCCATGGAAAATTCATCTGAAAGTGGAGCAAACTGTTTTGAGAAGGTTTTATGCATCATTTATGTCATTTTAGACATGAGCAGAGTGCTCATTTTCTCAACAGCGGTCTTGATCAATTGCTCATTCTTCTCAACCAGTTTGGCCTCAAGATATGCAGTTATGGCCTGGTATCTTTGCTCCATACTTGCATTGAGTTCTGTCTTAATTCCATCAATCTTTCCTTCCAGAACAGTCATCTTCTCTGAGAGAGTTGTTTGTATTTACAGAATATAAGATGATGAGCTCAGATTGTCCAACTTTTGAGATTGACTTGCTAAGGTATCTTCCATCTGAGTCACTTTCTCCACCATTGGGACTACCTTCTTCAATTCATCCAGGATTGGAGTGAAATCAATCACTGGAGGTAATACAACTGCCTCCAACTGAGCTGGGCGCTCCAAACGAGCCTCAGTCTGAATATCATAAACAACAGATTTAAAGCTAGGTACTTCAGTAACTTCTGCATAATGTATAATAGTGCCAAAAGGTATCTGAAGAGTGCTAACTTCGGTATGAGGTTGTCTGATATCAGTCTGTTCAACATCAGTTTCCTTCTACATCTGACTCTCAGTTCTTTTCTCTTACTCAGCATTTTTCTGAAGTTCCTTTTCTTGTTCAAATTGCTTTTCTCCTTCACCTCCTTGATCCCCATCTTCTTCTTGATTATGAGAACTGGATGCATCTGTCTCAGCAGTCCTCCTTTCAGCTAATTTATGTTTCACCAATTTATCAAAATCAGCCACTTTCATCCTCATCTTGGTTTTCCTGAAACCTGAGAACTCTGTCAGGGCAGCAGTCTCAGCACTCCACCAATCTTCTCCTCTGAAAGAGGCAATGTTCAGCATCTTTGGGAGTGTCTGATTCAGGATATAAACCGTTGTCCTGAGTCTGAAGAAAATATCCTGAAGGTCAGGATAAGCATTCATCTCAGGGTATCGGTCCAAGATAAATCGTTCCCCCTTGCTTCGCCATTCAGTTTCTTCTGCTTCGCCTTTCTTCAATTCAGGGCTCTCTAGAATATCAGGCTCGGATTGGACGAGTTGAAGTGTTGAAGGATCAAGAATGGTTCTTTTAGGAGAGTATCCAAACTCAGCAGATCCTGAGGTTCAGTCTGCTCCTGAGATATTTTGTCAGTGCTCAGGGAAGTTTCAAGTACCTCTGAGAATACATGTTCTTCAGTGTCCTGCTCCTGAACATCTTTTACAACTTGAGCGAGCACCTGAAGTGGAGATTCCTTTTCTTGCTGAGCTTCAGTTTGAGTTTTATCAGCACCACTGTCCTCCTTCTCTGCAATTATTTGAAGTTTTTTTCTCTTTTGAGGAGCCAATGTCTTATTCTTAAGTTTTTCTCCGGTTTCCTTCTTGATCTTTAGAAGGTCATGAGATTGCTTCGTTCTTTCCTCCTGTCCTGAAGCTTCAGAATGTTTTACTGATGCTGTCCTGACAGGCTTCTGGACAATATCAACAATCGCAACATCATCCTGATCAGAACTGGAATCATTATGTTCTTCAGATTCCTCTTGAATCATAGAGCTTTGGCTTCCTGATGGAGCAACCTTTCTTTTCTGAGATTTAGGCTTTCGGAACATGATCCGAGTCCTAGAGAATTCAACTCCTGTCATCTGAAACATATTCTCCTTGGGCAAGGTTTCGATCAAAAAGCTGATCTTCATCCCGAACAAGACCTTCCCATTTTTAGTAAATGCACCTTTTGCATACTTCAGTTTTTGGTTTTGGTGAAGGATGCAATCCACCAAGAATTTCAACCAGTTGAAGTCCATAGAGGGTGAGTCCTCTATCCCAGCCATGAGCCTCAACTTGTTCCTGCTCACTGCTCCACTTCCAGATGTGCTCATCAAGCATTTTGCAACAATGTCTATTAAAACTCGGTATTTGGGAGTGCACCTTTCAATTCCACCTTGATTTCTGCAAACCGGTCCAAAATTTCTTGTTCTCTACTAGACATATACAATGCTGGATCTTCTCCTTTATCACTTAACTCAAACTCAGAGTTGATATCGTCTAAGGACAGTATTACCTGTTTAGAACAAACCACCTCTGCTTTCGATTTTGCATAAGTTCCAAAACTTAGCTGCGAAACCAGTCCTCCTCGTCCTCCTTCTCGAAGGTTAACCACAAATTGTAACACTTCTTGGGCGAGTTCGTATTCTGGCATATTGCTCACCATTCGTGTCAATCCAGCTATCCGCAACATGGTTAGAGCCTCTTCTTCAACCTGGGTTGCTTTGTTGTCGATCATGGCTACTACATGTTCAAAGTACGACTTTTCTATTTCTGCGAGAACTTTGATCATCGAGTAGTTAGGAAACTCCATTATGATAGAAACAAAAGATTCTGGGTAGTGTGTATGAAGGGTTTGAAGATTTGAAGTTTTAAGGATTTTTGGAATTTTGATCGTTTAAATGTGAGAAATAAACGATTGAGGGTTAACATTTGGCTTATATATGATCTGTGAACTAAAGATCAATGGTTGTGATTTAATCTGAGATTTAAAGAAAATCTCGAGGAAAAATGGCTATTTTGGCTATTTTTCTGGACAATAGGCAAGTAGCAGTTTATAGGTTGACAAATGGACGTTTCTCAGAAATCGAGGCGACTGTTCGTCTTTTTCAGTCAAAGACATTCCCGCTTTAAAAGTTCAGGTCTTTTGTCATTCATTTCAATTGATTACTGAGTAATCCCTCATGTAATAAATGCTAATGAATTTAATGCATGTATCAATATAACTTCAGGATTATTTAAATACATATACCTTACTGAATATTGATCCTGACAAAATTTCGTCCTGAGTCTCAGTTTCCATCCTGAGAAAATTTTGTCCTGAGTTATTCCCCCTGAATAACTACATGTCCCTGAAGGATTTCTCCCTTCAGTGAAATTCATTCACCTGGATCCAACATCCCTAATTCTACTGATAGTTCCTGAAATCTTGATCCAGTCAAAGGTTTAGTCAAGATATCAGCCCTTTGTTTATCAATATGAATCTTCTCCATCCTTAATACTTCTTTTCAACGTGATCTCTGATGAAGTGATGTCTGATATCAACATGTTTACATCTGGTGTGCAATACCGAATTTTGTGTAATAGCAATTGCACTATTATTGTCACAAAATATAGGTACTTCATTGGCTATAATCTTATAATCCCTCAATTGTTCTCTGAGCCAAAGAATATGTGCACAACAACTTCCTGCAGCCATGTATTCAGCTTCAGTAGTACTGGTTACTACTGAGGTCTGTTTCTTTGAAAACCATGATATCAGTTTACTTCCAAGAAATTGACAAGTGTTGTAACTGGTTTTTATCTACTCAGTTAAACAATAATTATTATGAAATGCGTATGCTAAAGGCAATCGAATTAGGGAAAGAGACAAAGAAGTTGGTGACCCAGTTCGTGTTTGGAATCAGACTACGTCCGGGGGCGTCCAAGCCAGGGAGAGGATGTATGTATATGCCTAGAAGTCTAAGTTGTTCGACCTATTACAGAGGTGGCCGTGGTGGCCTATTTATACTATGACTCCCACCCTTTGGGTGAGAATTTACATAAAGAATAATGCCTATGAAAGGGCTACAATATCGGGAACCATTAATCTCGCCTTGACCGGCCAGAAATCGTCCATCTTCAGCGTGCGCCAATCGTGGAGCGGATGTGGAGGGCGGATTAGTGGCGTGTCGGGGGCTGTCATTGACCACGTGAATTGTATAGTTACGGCTGGTGCAGGTCGCTCCCGACTTGAGGATATAAAGCGGAAATCGCATCGTGACTTCCCGAACTACCGACTACCCGAGTTGCCGACCTTTGCGACTTGAAGGTTTGGTCTTGTGGGAATTATGTGGGCTGATCCCTTGGTCCCCTTGCCAAGGTTGCTTCATGTAGTCTTTGTTGGATTGTTTATGATCCTTCGTACCCAGGTGGGAGGTCGGGTTTATTCATGCTACAACAATAAGTTCCTGTGGTAGACTTCCTGTCAATTCTACATCCTCTATAATCAGCATCTGAATAACCAGTTAATTCAAGGTTATCATCAGTTGGATACCATAATCCTCTATTCACAGTGCCTTTAAGATATTTCAGAATCTTTTTGGCAGCCTCCATGTGACTAGCCTTAGGATTAGCTTGGTATCTTGCACATATCCCAACAGCAAATGTAATATCAGGCCTACTTGCTGTGAGATATAGAAATGATCCAATGATCCCTCTATAATCAGTGTGATTTACTGATTTACCTTCAGGATCAGGATCCATCTTGTAGTTAGTATTCATGGGAATTCTAACTGTATTCCAATTATGTACACCATACTTAGCAATCAGATCTCTGGTGTATTTTGCTTGATTGATGAAGATTCCTTCCTTAGTCTGTTTCACCTGAAGTCCAATAAAGAAATTCATCTCCCCCATCATTGACATCTCAAACTTTCCTTTCATCAGAGCAGAAAACTTCTCACACATCTGATGGTTTAGAGATCCAAATATGATGTCATCCACATAAATCTGAACTAGTAAGATATCTTTCCCATCTTCTATTCTGAACAAAGTCCTATCAACAGTTCCTTTGATAAAACCATGGTTAGTAAGAAATTGAGAAAGGGTATCATACCATGCTCTGGGTGCTTGTTTCAGACCATACAAGGCTTTCCTGAACTTGTAAACTTGGTCATTCTGACAAAATCCTGGAGGTTGTTCCACATAAACTTCTTCCTTAAGAACACCATTCAGAAATGCACTTTTCACATCAATTTGATACACTGTGAATTTCATGTGGGCAGCATATGCAAGAAAGATTTTGATGGCTTCTAGTCTTGCAACAGGAGCAAAGGTTTCATCATAGTCCAAGCCTTCTTCTTGGGAATAACCTTGTGCAACTAGCCTTGCCTTGTTTCTCACAATGTTGTTGTTTTCATCTCTCTTATTCTTGAACACCCACTTAGTTCCAATCACATTGTGCCTCTTAGGTCTGTCCACCAGCTCCCAAACTTCATTTCTTGTGAACTGATTAAGCTCTTCTTGCATAGCAGTAATCCATAAGGAATCTTGAAGAGCTTCTTCAATCTCAATAGGTTCTTTTTCATATAGAAAGCAGCAGAACAAAACACTTTCTCCATGGAACCTTCTTGTTTTAACTCCTTCTGATAGATCACCCACAATCTGACTTGTAGGATGACTATCCTACCATCTTCTCCTGAATGTTCCCCCTTCAGTAGTATACTCAACATTAGAAATGTTAGGTTCAGGTAATTCATCAAATTCAGGGAACAACAGAAAAGGAGAGAGTGAATCATCTTCCTCAGGGGAAATTCCATTCTGAACATTGTTAGGGACATTTGTTCCCCCTTGGTTGATTGATTCAGAGTTTGCCTCAGCTGTGACCACATCTTCATCAGCATTACATACCTGAGTCGGAACTGGTGTACGTTCATATGGGTCAGCTTCAGTGTGTTGGCTTTCCTTCAGTGGAGAATTATTATCCTGAGTTTCACCATCCTGAGTATTCCCATTCTGAGCTTCTTTATCTGAGTCTGATTCACTACATTCATAAAAAGTGAATAACTTCTTCTTTTCAGGCTCAGAGGATGTTTTATCATTCTTTTTCAGGCTTAGTCTGGTGATTCACTTGGTCAGATCTCCTGAATCATGTTCCTGTTTCTTCTGAACACAAGTACATTCATCAAAAACAACATGAGGTTTTTCTTCTACAATAAGAGTCCTACAGTTGTAAACTCTAATGGCTTTACTGATTCCAGAATATCCCTTCATCAGCTTTGCTATCAAAAGTTTTCAACTGATCTTTACCATTATTGTGTATGAAACACTTGCAACCAAACACACAAAAGAAAGAAACAAGAGGCTTCCTTTCATTCCACAGCTCATGAGGAGTTTTTCCTTGATTCTTGGTCAGCATGGATCTGTTCTGAGAGTAGCATGCAGTGTTGATAGCTTCAGCCCAAAATCTCTAAGGAATGTCAGCTTCAGCAATCATTGTTCTTGCAGCTTCTTTCAGAGTCCTATTTCTTCTTTCAGCAACACCAATCTATTGTGGGGTCCTTGCAGCTGATGTTTCATGAGCTATTCCATTTGCTACACAATAATCAGATATAATATGGTTGATAAATTCAGTTCCTTTATCTGATTTGATTTTGACCACACTCAGATTCTTTTCAGTACTGAGTCTTTTCAGTAATTCTGGCAGTTTCGTCTGAGTCTCTTTCTTACTGAGTAAGAATATGACCCATGTATATCTAGAGTAGTCATCAACTACCACAAGTGTATATTTCCTGCCATTAGTGCTCACAGGTGTCACTGGACCAAAAAGATCCATATGTAACAGTTGAAGTATTCTATCAGTAGAGACTTCTATTTTACTTTTGAATGATGCTCTGATTTGTTTTCCTTTCTGACATGCATCACATACATGATCTTTACTGAATACTTCATTGGGTAACCCTCTCACAAGTGTTAGTATTGTAAGTTTGTTCAGGGTTTTGAAGTTTAAGTGATTCAGTCTATTGTGCCACAACCAACTGGTGTCAGTAGAACTTTTTGAAACTAAACATGTATCTTTAGGAGATAGTCTCCAATCAGCAAGATACACATTTCCTTTTCTAGTACCTGTCAGTAATATTTGTTGTGAAGCATTGTCTTTCACATAACATAAGTTCTTTGAGAACTCAACACTGAATCCTTTGTCACAAAATTGACTGATTGAAAGCAAGTTATGCTTTAAACCAGACACATAAGAAACACCATGGATATGGACAGAATCAACTTCAAGAGTTTCATATCCTTCAGTCTGTCCTTTGGAGTTGTCTCCAAATGTAATCTGAGGGCCTTTTTGCTCAACATAGTCAGTGAGTAATTGCTTATATCCTGTCATATGTCTTGAACATCCACTGTTCAGATACCATGCAGTAGGAGCCAATTCATTTCCACTCATCAGGGCTATGTTGTCTTCATTCAGCTCAGTTTCCTTTTTCTTCACTTGAAAAACAGATCAGGTCTTAGGTACCCATTTGGTGTAGGGTCCTACCAGGTTAGCAGTACCATTTGGAACCCAAATCTGCCTGATAACTCTAATTACTTTAGAATGGCTGATTTGTGTCCCATAAACATCTACATACACATTTACCACCCTAGGTGCCTTGGCAGTACCCTGTGTATGAGTGTCAACCTTAGCATGAACATGAGCCTTAGAGTTCTTTTTTGGGTTTCAGGCCTCATGTTCAAATGCTTTGGCCTTGGTGCAGCTGGTCTCTGTCTCTGCTGACTTGGGCAAGTGGGGTTTAGGTTGATTGTACTAAAATTGTGGTCTTTCAGTAATCTGAGGACTTGGTCTTTTCATTTGAGAATATCTCTGCGAAAGTGTTTCTCTCGAAAAATTCCTCGATGGTTCAAAGTCTTGATTTCTTGAGGTTGGTATTCTTAGCTTTGAGGCTTTGAAAATCTTGCTTTCGAAAATTTCCCTCTTTGAATGTTCACGTTTTCTAGCCTTTTCCTGAGGTTTGGGCTTTCTTCCTTGAACCTTCGGTTTTTCTGAAACAATGGGTCCTTTACCCTTGTCTAAAAACGGGAACGTTTCTTCTTGAAGAAGATTAGTACATGCCACCGGTTTAACAAAAGGCGATCTTAGTCTTTACTAGAAGCAAAGATTGAGAAGACCTCGTGAGGTTCCCCCTGGATTATATCCCAATCCAGCTTTTATAGTTGCAGGTCTTTGATAACTATGAATTTCATCTATTACTTTAGATGCAGAATTCAATAGAGTTTATTTTTCTGCGCACTATCCTCACTTTTCTTTAGAGTTTCATGCTTCTCAAAGAGGTCATTGAACTCAATTCTGATAAGCTGAATCTCCTCAGTGGATTTCTCTAATTTTTCATTCAGGATCTCTATCACATTCTCCTTTTTTGAGAGTTGTACTTTCAGAACATCTAGTTCATCAGTAGTTCCCATCAATTCAGAAGTGATCTCAGTAGTTTTAGAGTCTTTCCACTTCAGATTCTCAGCAATCAGTTCCTTATTCTGCTCTTGAGTTTCTGTGAGCAGTTGTTGTAACACAGAATAGTCCTTCATAAGATTCTCAAAAGAACCCATCAGGTCAAAGTTACTGGTTACAGTTGAACTTGAAAACTCAGGTGCTTGTGTAGGAGCAGCAACAGAGATAGAAGAATTTACCTCCTCCATAGAAACAAGGCAGACATCATCACTGTCACTTTCTGAGAATATCTCATCTGAAGAACTGGATCCTTCTTCAGATTGTTCCTCTTCTTCAGCAATCATAACCTTCTTGCTAGAGATCTTTCTGTCTCTCTTGGCTTGTCTCTCCTTTCTTTCTTTGGCACTCTGCTCAGGACAGTCATACTGGAAGTGACCTTTCTTCTGGCAGTTGTAGCATCTGTTGGTATCATCATCCTGATCACTTTCCTCCTTGGTCTTGGAGTCCTTCTTCCTGGATGAGGAACCTTCAGCTTTATGGTCCTTCCTTTTCTCAGTGGATCTGTCTTCAGCCTCTGAGTTATTCCTATTCTTGTACCTGTGATTCCTGTAATATTTCTTATATTTTCCATATATACTATTTCATCTTTCAAACCTTCTTGCCATCAGTACTAGCTTATCCTCTTGCTCATCCTGATTTTTGACAAGTGAGTTCTCAGACTCTCTAGATTTATAGGATTTCTCTTTGGCTTTGAAAGCCACATTCTTGCTAGATGAAGAATCATCTTTGCTATCAGATTTCTTAGTTTTCTTGTCAATCACAAACTTATAAGCTTTCATTTCAGAGAAAACTTGTTGGTATGGCATGGAATCAATATTTTTGGTGTTTTCAATCACCACAGCATGTATATCCCATTTCTTAGACAATCCTCTAAGAATTTTCAGTGCAACTTCTCTCTGTGGGTATCTTTTCCCAAGAGCATTCAGATCATTCATAATGCTAGTGAATCTGACTTCCAGTTTGTCAATGGATTCACCGTCTTCCATTTCAAAGCTATCAAACTTTTCAATAGCAATAAAAAGTTTGTTTTCTTTAATATGATCTGTGCCTTGACACTTTATAGCAAGTGTGTCCCATATTTCTTTTGCAGTTTCACAGTGAGAAATCATCCCATAACACCATCATCAATAGTGCTATATAGAGTATCTTTAGCAATGTAGTCCAAATTGACTAACTTTCTCTCATCAGGAGTAAGTTTATCATCAGGTTTTGGGAATTCATCTCTGGGATCATTCCTCTCAGTATCAGTAATTCTAGGATTCACAACAGTATATTTGAATGGTCCTTCAGAAACCACTCTCCACATTCTTTCATGCTTAGAATATAGGTGTGCCTGCATTCTCAATCTCCATAGGTCATAGCTCTTAAAAGAGAACATAGGAAGTTTCTTAGAAGGCATGGTGAATGAGCCTTAAAAGATATCAACAATAAGATCTATTCAGTAGACCACCAAAGTCTTTCAGCAAATAGACTATGGCTACCAAAGCAAGTGGTCAAAATGAACCACTGCTCTGATACCACTTGTTGGTCCCGGTGCAAACGAGTCTTACATGTGTATGGGGGGTTGAGAGGAATACACCTGTACAGTGATTTTTAAAACTTTTTCTTCACTGAGATCAGGTGGGTCAGGTTGTCCTGAGAATTTTGCCCTGAGAAGCACAAATCGCCCTGAGTCAAAGTCTACTGGGACAATGATCCTGAGCAGCTTTCAGAAGCATTAGATTAGCCCAACTGATCCTGAGTTTTTTCAGAGATCCTGAGAAGCTTGGATCAGATAATTATCTTACTGAATACTCAGTAGAGTTAGTTCAGTTTGGTAACTATCTGTTCTAGCTTTTCAAGAGTGCGGAATGGTTGGCCCTAAGTTTATACTCGTTTTAACTTGCTAAAAATTTCTTCCTTAATAAAACAGTGGTTAAGGTTGTGAATCAGTTAATGCACATTCAGTGGATTGATTCCAACTGAGTATCAGTAAAATATGCTTTCAGTGAAAACATTCAACAGATAAAATGCAGTACAGAAAGCAAACAACACAACAGTTATAGTGGTTCAGAGACTCAAGCTCCTACGTCCACTCTCTCTAATCTTCAGAGAAATTCCTTAACACATTTCTTCTAAAGCTTTCAGGCTGACTCATTGCAACTTACTAACTTTTCTACCTTGAGTTTTCTGGCTGACTCACTGCAGCTTACTAACTCAACACACACAAGCTTTCTGACTGTCTAAAACAGTTTACTCGCTTCTTCTCTAGTGTTTTCTGGCTGACTAAACTGTAGCTTACTCACTCTTTACAACTCTAACTCACCAACAAATCACACACACTCAAACTACCTTATCAAAGGGTTTGGGTTTGGGTTGGTTTCCTACTAGGGTGAGATATCCTTTACAATAAGAACAAATGCAAAGGCTAGGATATATCTACTAAGCTTTCGATATCTCTATCAAATCTAGGCTTAGTGTAGTGAGCTCTCTTCAATGTGAAACACTTGGTAAATTCTAGGTTTTTCGAGTACTTCAATTTGCAAGAATACGAATGAGCTCTGGAGTTGCTTTGATTTCCCGTAACCTCTCAATGGTGAAGGTCACTGGTATTTATAGGCAACTTCTCCAAGGTCACTCCTCAAAAAACTATCTGTTGGAAGAGATAACATAAAGAGTTTCCTCTTCTGGTTATTGATGAACGACTATTTTCTGGTTTGAACACACCCTTGCATGTTTTAGGAAATATGCAGCCATATAGCCAATCACCAATTTCTGTGAACTGAAAGATATCAGTCTGACATTTCTTCAGTGAGATGTCGCTTTCAGTATCAGTAAAGTACGCTGTTGTTGCCTCCTCATTTGTCAAAGTCTTCCTTTGAGCAGAGACAAACAAAACGACTCTTTTTACGTTGACCTTTCTGATCTGATATGTTCTTTAATGTCCACAAATGTCTAACATTCTGTTTGTTTGTACTTAGGAATGAACATAACACTATTCCATTAAGATAGTAGTTCAGGGTCCTTTCAGTACAAATCAGTCTTCAGGATCTTCGGGTCTTTAGGTTTCTTCTGAGTCTTCAGGATACTTCAAATTTTTCAGAGTCTTCTGGGTCTTCAGGGTATTTCTGATCTTACTCAGTGTTTTCTGAGTCTTCAGTATACTAAAATTCCCTGATCTATATCTACTGACTATACATGGTGCAGATAATCCTGAGTCCTAGTGCCTATTGAAACCTGATCCTGATCCTATACTATCAAGATTTCCTGATACATGTCATACTCAGGGGTTTTGGGATCTAATCAAAATCTTTATTAAATTCATCTCCCAACAGGAATGTTCAACCTGAACCCACCTTCTGATGAAGTTGAGTCTGAAAAGATAATATCTCATTATCTTACTGATTGATGCTGATGGTTGCCATTTAAATATCTTTTTACAGGAATTGAAACCTGAATAGATGATAGGTTTATTTCTATTATGTTCGCATATCTGTAACAAGATGGTTTTGGCATCATTAAAACAGGTGAAATTGTTGGGAGATGAATTTAATAAAAGATTTTGATTAGATCCCAAAACCCCTGAGTATGACATGCATTAGGATATCTTGGTAGTATAGGATCAGGATCAGGTTTCAATAGATATTAAGACTCAGGATTATCTGCACCCAATGTATATTCAGCAAATAAACATAAGAGAGAATTATGTCTTACTTTATTGTACTAAAAAATTCAGAAGACTCTGAAGACACAGAAGACCCTGAAGACTCGGAAGACCCTGAAGACTCAGAAGACCCTGAAGACTCTAAAGACCCTGAAGACTCAGAAGACACTGAAGACTCAGAAAACACCGAGTAGCTCAGAAGAATCCTGAAGACCAAAGATCCTGAAGATTGTTTTGTACTGATCAAAAGGACCCTGAATAACTATTTTGATGAAATAGTGTTTTGTTTATTCCTATTACAAACAAACAGAATGTTAGACATTCGTGGACATTAAGGAACATATCAGCTCAGTAAGGTTGACCTAAAAAGAGTCGTTTTGCTTGTCTCTGTTCAAAAGAAGATTTCAACCAATGAGGAGACAACAACAACGTACTTTACTGACACTGAAAGTGACATCTCACTGAGAAATGTCAGGACTGATATCTTCCAGTTCACATAAGTTGGTGATTGGCTACATGGCTGCATATTTCCTAATAGATGCAAGGGTGCGTTCAACCCTAAAAATAGTCGTTCATCAATAACCAAAAGAGGAAACCCTTGATGCTATCTCTTCCAACGGATAGTTTTTCAAGAGTGACCTTGGAGAAGTTGCCTATAAATACTAGTGACCTTCACCATTGGAAGGTTACGGGAAATTAAAGCAACACCAGAGCTCATTCGTATTCTTGCAAATTGAAGCACTCGAAAAAACTAAGATTTCCCAAGTGTTTCACGTTGAAGAGAGCTCATTTACTAAGCCTAGAATTGTTGTATATCCAAAGCTTAGTAGAGATATCCTAGCCTTTGCATTTGTACTTATTGTAAAAAGGATATCTCACCCTAGTTGGAAATCAACCCAACCCAAACCTTATTATTAGGTAGTTTGAGTGTGTGTGTGATTGTTAGTGAGAAAGAGTTGGAAAGAGTAAGTAAGCTGCAGTTGAGTCAGCCAAAAAGCTCTAGAGAAGAAGTGAGTAAGCTGTTTGAGACAGTCAGAAAGCTTGTGTGTGTTGAGTTAGTAAGCTGCAGTAGTCAGCCAGAAAATTAAGTGTAGAAAGTTAGTAAGCTGCTGTGTTCAGCCTGAAAACTTTAGGTGATAGTATGTTAAGGAATTTCTCTAAAGACCAGAGAGAGTGGACATAGGAGCTTTGTCTCTGAACCACTATAATTCGCTGTGTTGTTTGCTTTTTGTCTTGCATTTTATCTGTTGCATATTTTCACTGAAAGCATACTGATTTTCCTGATATTCAGTTGGAAACAATCCACTAAACTTGCATCAAACTTGATCACAGCCTTAACCATTGTTTTACTAAGGAAAAGATTTTCAGCAAGATAAAACGAGTATAAACTTAGGGCCAACACATTCCGCACTCTTGAATCGCTAGAACAGATAGTTACCAAACTGAACCCACTCTACTGAGTATTCAGTAAGATAATTATCTGATCCAAGCTTCTCAGGAACTCTTATAAAACTCAGAATGAGTTGGGCTAATCTGAAGCTACTGAAAGCTGCTCAGGATCACTGTCTCAATAGACTTTGACTCAGGGCAATTTGTGCTTCTCAGGGCAAAATTCTCAGGACATCCTGACCCTATTTATTTCAGTGAAGAAATTTTTTGAAAAATCACTGAACACGTGTATTCCCCTCCCCCCATACACGTGTAAGACTTATCACACTGGGACCAACAAGTGTTATTAGAGCAGTGGTTCATTTTGACCACTTGCTTTGGTAGCCATAGTCTTGTTTGCTGAAAGACTTTGGTGGTCTACTGAATAGATCTTATTGCTGATATCTTACAAGGCTCATTCATCATGCCTTATAAGAAACTTCCTATGTTCTCTGTTGAGAGCTATGACCTATGGAGATTGAGAATGTAGGCACATCTGTATTCTAAGCATGAAAGAATGTGGAGAGTGGTTTCTCAAGGACCATTTAAGTACACTGTTGTAAATCCCAGAATCACTGATGCTGAGAGAGATGATCCCAGAGATGAATTTCCTAAACCTGATGACCAACTTACTCTTGATGAGAGAAATTTAGTCAATTTGGACTATATTGCTAAAGATACTCTATATAGCACTATTTATGATGGTGTTATGGGAATGATTTCTCACTGTGAAACTGCCAAAGAAATATGGCCTGTAACTTGAAAGAGTTGTTAGTAGGATAGAAAAGTCCTAAACCAGGAGTGGCCTTTACATACCTCAATAGTCTATGTGTTGCAGCAAGATGACATTCCAGTGGTTTGCTCATGTATTGAGTGAGTGTTTGAATTGAGTAAGCTAAGTCTGGTCTAGTAATAGTTAAGTATAACATCTTACCAACCAGGCTCCCATATGCTGTAGGATCTTGTAAAAGAGGACTTTCTTATTGAGTAAAGACCTGTTTCTCATCCATTGGAGTGGTACATGGTTTGCTAGACAAATAACCTACTGAATTTACCAGATCAAGAGCATATTTCCTTTGACACAATTGAAGCCCATCTTTATTTCTAGCAACCTCTATACCAAGAATGTATTTAAGAGTGCCTAAATCTTTAATGGTGAATTGTTTGTGCAAGTGATCCTTGACATTCCGGATTTCAGTCATTGAATTTCTAGTAATGATCACGTCATCAACATAACACAATATAACAGTAAAACAATAACCATTTGACTTAGTAAATAAAGAAGAATCAGCTTTAGATTGAACAAAAGCTAAAGTATTAAGTGACTCAAAAAGTTTAGTGAACCATTGTCTAGAAGCTTGTTTCAGACCATCGATGCTCCTATTAAATTTACAAACTCTCTTATCACCAACTTTGCAATAACTAGGTGGGGGCAACATATAAACTTCCTCAATGAGATCACCATGTAAAAAAAAATTATTCACATCACATTGATGAATAAGCCAATTATTTGACACTGCTAGACTTAACAAAATTCTAACAGAAATAATTTTTGCAACAGGGGAAAATGTGTCAAAATAATCTACCCCTTCTTGCTTTGTATAACCCTTAGCCACTAAACGTGCTTTATACCTTTCAACAGTACCATCAGACTTGTGTTTTATCTTATATACCCATTTACAACCTATACAATGTTTTCCATCAGGCAAATAGACTAATGACCAAGTATGGGTTCTTTCTAAAGCCTCAATTTTTGCTTGCATTGCATCTATCCAATCTTTGTTATCTTTTGCTTGCTTGTATGACTTAGGTTCAACAAGCTCAAATATAGCAGTAGTAAAACAAGTACGACTTTCAAATAATTGAGAACATGATAGAAAATCAGAAATGGGATATCTTTTCACTTTTGAACCAGTAGAAATATTCAAATTATCAGAATGATTCAATGAAGGTGGCAATTGAGTTTAGTAAACATCTAAATAAGAATGAGCATATCTAGAACTGGTAGACCTTCTCAAATTATCTCAATCATGCCCAGGCAAAGTGTGATGTAAAATATCAGAATCAGAAGAATTATCAAGAGGGATACTTGATGAATCATTTGTGGTAGCAAACTCAGAAAGTTCTTCATGAAGATCTGGATGCACCACAACATCAGGATCTGCTAAATTGCCAGAAACAACAGCTCGAAGTGCTCTATCACTATCATTAGAGATATTTTTAGAAAAAATGGACTATGATCAGAAATATGATCTGCATGAAAAAGCTGATCAATTTGTTCAACATTCCTATCTTTTGAAAAAGGAAAGACGGTTTCATGAAATCTGACATCTCTTGAGATAAAAACTCTATTGTTTTCAATGTCAAGCAGTTTATACCCTTTGGTACCAAATGGATAACCAAGTAGAACACATTTGACAGCTCTAGGTTGAAACTTGTTGGGAAATCTGTAACTTAGTTTTGATGGAAGTTCCAAAACAGGTTGTAATAGGACAAGTCAGACCTGTTAGGTGACTGATGACTTAGAATCAGATTAAGATGACCAGCTGAAATGTATAGAGAGTTGAAGTAAACGATAGGTCACATATTGAGGGGGAACTCAATATGTATAGGTCAGGTCGAAGTATCAGATGCCCAGATAAGGTCAGATGATCAGAAGACTAAGCACAAATCAGAAGACAAGAAGTCAGAAGATCAGGTGAAGACAAGAAGACACTGAAGACTCAGATAAACCTGAAGACTCAGATGAACCTGAAGACTCAGATAAACCTGAAGACTCAGATGAACCTGAAGACTCAGATAAACTCGAAGACTTCAAGAACAAACCCAAGACTCAGTATGACTAAATACACTGAGGCTCAGAGACACCTGAAGATCAAAAGACCTGAAGATCTACATTCAGCAGAGTCCGCATAGTGAAGCTAAGACAATGTGCATTTGAAGACTCAAACAAGGTAGACTGATCAGTTACCTGATCAAGTCAGCTCACACCTGGTGACAATTAAAAAGATACACCAGACAAGACGAATCTTCTACAAAAAGAATATCAATCGTCTAAAGGACAAATTTCTGAAGTGCCGCCTCGCGAAGCCAAGGAGAAAGCGACACGTGCACAAAAAGAGCTGACAATACGGGATACGACGTTATGGATAAAAACGACACTAATCATGCCTACGGCCACGCCGATAATCGGAGCACGTCACAATCATATCCTACAGCCTACCTAATATAGCCTGAAATTCAAATTTCTCTCCAACGGCTTTTTGATTTCGAGGTCTATAAAATGGGATCGATCTTCATTTTGAAGACAAGGACCAACAAGGGAGAACAAGCAAAGAACAAACACGGAGACACCGCAAAAGAAGCTAAAGCTACAACAAAATCTCCGTTCAAAGAACACTACATTTGAAGATTATTCTTAGACTGTTCATCCCATTAGTTCTTAGCAAGAAATCCTATCCACTAGCATTTTGGCTACCTAAAGCATCAGGATAGATTTCTAGTTGGAACCCTCAAACATTCTTTACCCAAACACAAGTTAGGTTAAGTCTGTAGAGTGCGAACTCAATAAACATCTCGGCTATCCTTTTGAAGGATATAAGTCCCGCTGGTTACATTTGTAGAGTGGGAACTCGATAAATATCTCGGCCATCCTTTTGAAGGATATAAGTCCCGTAGGTTAAGCTTGAGTGGGAACTCGATAAACATCTCGGCCATCCTGAAAAGGATATAAGTCCCGCAGGTTAAGTTTGTAAGAGTGGGAACTCGGTTAACATCTTAGCCATCCTGAAAAGGATATAAGTCCCGCAGGTTAAAGTTGGTTAAGTTTCCCCTGTGTTAAGGGAAGAGTGGACGTAGGACGGGTTTCGTCTGAACCACTATAAAATTCTTGTGTGCATTTACTTACTTTCTTATTGCTTTACACAAGTCACACAACTGAGTTTAAAACAGCATACATATTCTAAGTTAAGCTCAGTCTGCACCAAGCAACTGATCTGATCAGATTGACACCTTAGTCAACTGGTTGAAAACTGACCTAAGAATCTGATTGATAAAACTGGTTTTTCACACGGGTAAAAACAAGCTTCCGCACCATTCAGTTAAACTGACAGATATCAAACTGATCTACCTTCAGGCACTCAGTAAGATTGAACATCAGTCTAAACTGATACACTAGCACCCTGATCGGGTAATCTGCAGTTCACACCTAATTCGCACGAAAAGTTTTTGAAGTCTATTCACCCCTCCCCTCTAGACTTCCACCCTCACAAAACCAGTTTGGGACCTACAAGTGGTATCAGAGCAGTGGTTCTACAGACCACTGGCTTTGAGTATCATCGATTCTTGAGGAAGAATCTTTGTGGTCATTTGAACAGATCTTGAAAAACCGTTTTCATAACTCATTCGTTTTCAAAATCACTAAGCATGGATAATACCTCTGGTATGTATCATGATTTGCCTAAGTTTTCAATTGATGAGTATGCAGATTGGGACTATATATATGTGCAACCATCTAGGATCGATAAGCGGCAGAATGATGGAAGTTATCGAACGAGGACCCATCATCATATATCACGACAACCCATCAGTTGGAGGAGATCCAGATTTTGCCAAGGGAAGTCTTGTGTGAAAAAGCCCAGCCTTGATGGATGCAGAGGAAAGAAAGCTGTATACTCTAGATACAATCGCCAGGCATATAATCATGAAGACGATGGATAAAGTCACCAAAGAGAAGATAAGTATCTCAAAACCGCAAAAGCAATGTGGGATACTCTTGCTGAGATATGCGAAGGAAATGATCAGATCAAAGACAGCCGCCTACAAGCTGAACTGGTGAAGTTCGAAAAATTAAAGATGTTGCCCAACGAGACCATCAACGAGCTAGATGGGAGGATCACCATGTCGGTCCATAAGCTACGAGAACTTGGTAGAGAGATGTCAGACAAAGATATCAACTACAAGATCTTAAGATCCCTCACCAAGAAATGGGACATGAAAGTCACGGTAATCAAGGATTGCCAAGACATTTCAAAGATGAAGCCGAGTAGCTTGTTCCTAAGCCTTAAAGCTCACGAGTTCGATTTAATCGAAAGAGGACAAGCAGATGAAGACGAAATGCCTGCTGAAGCCTCAACGTCTAAATCAGTTGCATTTAAAGCAACCAACAGCAGATCGAAGGCCACTGAACCTGTTGGAAACATAATGAGTCAAGCAGAACAGATCGCTCTGCTTACCAGGAAACTTGAAAGAATAAATACTCAGCTTGGTAAGTATCGGAGATTCTACAGTGACTATCAAAGAAATAGGAGGCCAACTGTCAGATCACGAGAAAGAACCAGATCTGATGATCGAAGAGATTACAGAGAAGAAAAGAAAAAAGATGATCTGACAGATGAGAGAAGAGATAACAGATCTGACAGAAGGAGTTCGACATTATCGAAAGTGGAAGTCACCGACAGATCCTACAGCACGGAGTGACTCACCCGGGCAGAGGAAGTTCCGTGAGAACGAGGATCATGCTTCAATCGGCGAGAAACTGTGTCACCGCAAAGACCGATCGCCTCCGACGACTCGAGAAAGAGAAGAGAAACACAATAAAAGAGTGCAATGTCTCGTAGATAGGAAAGCCCCGTAGTCGATTAATATTGGAATTGATGATTCCTATTCCGCTTTTGAGGATTCTAGCTACTCATCCAGAGAAGACTTAAATTCGACAGCAAAGGTTGACTTAACTTCCACGAGCATGAAGATCCGATATTCTCTTCGGATGACGATGAAGTCGACCCGGATGGCCAAGGAGGACCAACTGAGGTAACCTCCAAACCTTCCTTTTTCGGTTTCCACAATCGCTATTATTAGCACTTTCTTTGGAGAGATTGACTTGCGCTCTACTACGAGCATTTGCTTGATGATCTCTCTGATGCAGTAAACACTTATACAATAGTGGAAGTTGAAAATGACAAACTAAGGATCAGAAATAATCAGCTTGTTAAAGAGAACGCTCTCAATAAAAGCTCTTGAATCGAAATCATTAAAACCGCTTTCGGAAATGGCGAGGAACTTAACGTTTTGAAAGTTAAATCTTCTGATCAGGAGAAGCAGATCAAAGATTAGCTAGCAATCAACAAACAGCAAGCTGATGATTTCAAAATCCTTCTAATCTGAAACCCAATCAAGGTCAGCTGCCTAATAAGCAAGCTATAGATAAACTGCAAAGACCACCTATGCCAAAAAGATATGAATCTTTTGATGGTAGCAGTCGTACCTACCCTTATAACTAGAGATCTAGGCTACTCTTTTGAGCGAGCCCTTTGGATTAAAAGAAGACAAAATATAAAGAAAAATCCCATGTCTTCTAAGTCAACCAAGGCTCACACGAATAATCATACTAATCAGAAAGCATATAAAGAGATGTATGATTATGTTGATATGTATGGGAGACAAATCAGACCTTCTAATCTATCAAATTTTCAAAGAAGTGCTCTGTTTGTGTGGATCCCTAAATCCACCACTAACCCCCCAGGACCCAATTCCAAAGGGGTACCTAAAGCCTGATTTGATTGCAGGTTCGAGTGGGACTGGCTAACAAAGGAGGTGCACAAGCAACTATCTGGTACATCGATAGTGGATGCTCAAGGCACATGACTGGAAGCAAACATTTCCTTAGATCTTACAAAGAACAAGAAGGCCCACGTGTACTCTTCGGTGATGACAACTTTGGTTTTACCAAGGGATTCAGAACCTTATAGAATGATGATGTACAAGTAACTGGAGTCTCGTATGTCAAAGGATTGAAGCACAATCTACTATCAGTATCACAATTCTGCCACAACAGATTCAGCGTTGAGTTCTCCAGCGACAAGTGTACGATAAGGAATCAAGCCACTCAACAAATCTTGCTAACTGGTTCAAGGAAAGGCATAATCTACAGAGCAGATTGGAATAGTTGCCCTAAGAATACATGCTTAATTGTTAAGAGTTCTAAAAGTAGCAGTTGGCTCTGGCACAAAAGAATGAGTCATCTGAACTTCAAGACTCTTAACAAGATAGCTAGGATGTCTTTGGTTGAGGGACTTCCGAATGAGATATTCTCCAAAGATCGGACACATGTGCCGCATGTCAAAAGGAAAACAAGTTAAAGCCTCATTCAAGGAATACCGAACAAAGACATCAAAGAGAGTCTTTTGCAAGAATCGCTCCATATGGATCTATTCAGACCAGTTACACCAATCAGTCTCAGTGGAAGCAAATATACTCTAGTAATCGTGGATGATTATTCCAAGTTTACTTGAGTTGTATTCTTATATAAGAAGAACGAGACAACGACAAAGATACCCGAGCTGCTCAAGAAGCTACAAAACTAGAAGGGTGTCAGTATAGTAAAAATCGGATCGAGATAAAGGTCTGAGTTCTGAATTCCTTTATATTTGATTTTATGACCGAGTTTGGTATCTGAAGATGAAACGTCGGTGCAAGAACGCATACAACAAAATGGAGTAGCGAGCGGAGAAACAGAACTCTCAAAGGAAGTTCGCCGCACTATGTTACTGAACATTCCACACCAAGCCGTTTTAAGGTGAAGCAATCAACCTTTGCATGACATACTCGTAAGCAGATGTTCTCGACTAAGACTCACTTCAAAAAACCTTATGAAGCTGTGGAAGGATAGAAAACCTCGTGTTTTCATACTTCCATGTTTTTGGGTGCAAGTGTTTCATTCACAACAATGGGAAAAGTCGGGTTGAAGACTTTTGAGGCCAAGTCGGATGAGGGGCATATTCTTAGGATATTCCTCATCCAAAGAAGGCTTTTCGGGGTTTACAACAAACGAACTCTAGTTGTGGAAGAAACACCCCATGTGGTCTTTGATGAGACATCTTCCTCAACAAGAGAAAGTCGCCTCGAGAACAAGCCGTGCCGGATCAATCGCTACCGACACGCAGAAAATGGATCACCTAAGCATCAAGGAGAAAAGAAGTTTGAACACATAAAAGTGTACATCCCGAACTTGATCTTGGCGATTCAACAGTCAATCGGACCTTAAATGCGCGCAATTTGTCGATGAAGAAAAGCATTACGGCTTAGGCGGTATCAACCGAGCCACACCGGTTCGGGGGAACTCTGAAGTTCCTACTGAACGGACACATCGACACATGATGAGTCCAACATCACCCGAGAGACATGTTCTTATCAAGTGGATCATAATTCGCACCACTCCCAATCACTAGTGATGAACTATCGGATACATGGATGATGTTCTCCAAATAGACGCACATCGTCGAGCGAAGGACACGGATTACCGGTCATCCAATCGATCGATTATCGGAGACCCATCCGATAGAGTCAAAACTAGACATCGAGTTGGTGAAAGTCCCATGTATCTTGTTGTTATCTATCTTTGAAGGAACCAACTACTGATGAGAGGAAGCTCTACAAGACGCAAAGCTGGATTCTAGCCATGGAGGAGGAGCTGGAACAGTTTGAGAGGAATCAAGTTTGGAAATTGGTGGACAGACCAACTCATCAAGACGTAATTGGCACGAAGTGGGTATTCAAGAACAAGAGAGATGAGAAAAATGACATAACCAGAATAAGGCAAGACTTGTTGCTAAGGGTTATTCACAATCGAAGGAATTGATTATGATGAGACCTTTGCACCCGGCCGCCGCTTAGAAGCCATTCATTTTTTTTTACTCGCATCTTGCCGCCAACGAGAGGGTTCACTGTGTATCATATGGATGTAAAGAGTGCATTCTTAAACGGGGTACTAGCAGAGGAAGTTTATGTCAAACAACCTCCAGGCTTTGAAAAAGGCAACCAATTGTACCGTTTAAGGAAAGCTCTTTACGGACTGAAACAAGCTCCTCGAGCTTGGTATGATACACTCTCTCAGTTCTTGATAAACAACGGCTTCACTAAAGGAATAGTGGACAGAACCTTATTCAGAATAGAAGATGGAGAAGATATTCGATGGTTGATTTCGTGGGCGACATCATCTTGGATCTCCCAACAAAAAGCTATGTGAGAAGTTCACAAGTTGATGCAAGGGAAGTTCGAGATGTCCATGATGGGTCGGATGAATTACTTTACGGGTTTACAAGTCAAGCGATTGTCTGAAGGGATATTCATCGCGCCAAAGTATACAAAGGAATCTACTAGCAAAGTTTGGAGTTCAACATTGCAAGGAAGCGAATTCCCATGATGGCGGGGTTTAAGATGGATCGGCGAAGATGGTCGAAAAATGAATCGAAGGAGTATAGAGCTCTAATTGGATCACTACTATACTTTTGCGCGGCCAGACCCGGACATTACGTTTGCGATAGGTGTATGTGCGATTTCAAAGCAAATCAATGCAAAAGCCACCTAGAAAGCGGTAAGCGGATTCTCAAGTATCTGAAGGGATGTAAACCTTGGTTTATTTTACCCATCGGATGACAATCCTAAACTTAGTGGGTATTCTGATTCAGATTATGGAGGTTGCAGAATCGACAGGAAGTCAACCTCAGGTTTATGTCAGTTTCTGGGAAATAAGCTGATCTCATGGTTTCGAAGAAGTAGACATCAGTTGCGACATCTACTCATTGAGCGAGAATATATATGGCTGAGGAAGTTTTGTTGTTCCCAACTGCTCTGGCTAAGTCAGCAGCTGAGGGATTACAACATCGTAGCTAAGAACATACCTATATACGTGGCGATAATAGTCTTTGTGCAATCACTCAGAATCATGTTCTACATACAAGATGCAAGCATGTGGATGTCAGACACCATTTTATCAGAGATCATGTTGAAAAGAAGAATATCATGTTGAAAAGAAGAATACCAAGCCACTAGCTGAGATCAGATTCAGAGAGTTATGCAACGAGCTAGGGATTCTGGATCTTGGAGAAAATGCACCAGATATGGTTGAAGGAATGATCTCCAGAACCAGTTGGTTAAAAGACTAACCAGGTTAAGTGGAATCAGTTGAGTTAGGAATCTCAACTGATCAGACGACCAGACGAGGAGCCGATCTGAAGTTCAGATAAGGAGCAGATCAGAAAGTCAGATAAGTAGCCGATCTGAAGTTCAGACAAAGGGCAGATCAGTTCAAGATATATCATATTAAGGGGGAACTGATCAGATTGGAAGATTACTTTATAAGTCGATTAAAGCTACAGTCAACAAGCAAATCAAGATTAAAGCTACAGATCGCATAAGTCAGAAGAAACAACACAGCAATGGAATAACAGAATTTTTCATTGATAAAGACCCGGAGGTCAGATTTACAAGTTACAAGTGATATCACAAGCTACAAATGCTACAAGCTATCTTCAAGTGGTATTACAAGTACAAGAGGACCCGGAGGTCAAAGCATAAACCATCAGCCCTAAGACAACCCTAGGCAGGGAACGCGAGAGAGAGTTCAAGGTATGACGCTCTCATTTTCCCTCTATCCTAAGAAGGGGCGTCAGAGAGGCTTCGAGAATCCTGAGCCAATCTCAAAGCTTCGGAAGGAGGAGCAAGAGAGGCTTTGAAGGATGTCCATGCCGGAAGCCCTCAGACGTAAAATCAACAGGACTTCCAGCTGTTAAATGGGGCACAGTGCCAAAGGTTTTATCACAAGGACCAAACAGACACTTGTGTCGCATGAAAAAAATGAGCTTGATATATGGAGATCAGCTGTTGACTGATGCAGACCATATACCAAACTCACGTTTTGTTTCAGACTAAGTCTGTTGATGCTAATTCCGTCATCTCGATAGGCGCACAAGGTGCATACGGTTAGGAGAAGTGCCTTCTCATTTGCCTTAGCAGATCCGCCTCCACGGTGGTAAAGAAGCTTAGCATTGATCGTATGTGAAATCTTAGATGACTACGAAAGAAGTGTGAAGGAACACACAGGGTTGATTTGAAGAGCTGATTTCATTGGAAAAGGGCTAAAGGTTCCCACCGGAAGTTTCACCGGAAATAAGGAACTCATCAGAAAAGCATGAAGGATATGCTAAAGAAGAAGGAATGGTTTATGATTGTGTTGTGTTTGCCTAACACCCCAGGCCAATTTATAGAAGGAAATTAGGGGTATAAATGCAAATTTTATCTTTTCAAAAGATCTTAAGAAAAATTTGCATCGACAACGTGTTAGGAACACACGGCTAATGGTTGGATGAGTTAACGGTGTGATTAAATCACAGCGTATCTATGCCATTATTACGGAATGTCAAATCGCACCGATTTGGGAATCGAGGCGATTTTTGGACTCCCCGAAGTAAAAGTTTTGGTGGAAGTTGACTTCAGTAAATGCGAGCTGATTAGAAGAAGACTGAAGGATATAGAGTATCAGAAAAGTGGATCAGATAAGTGGAGAAGTGTTTCAAGCAAGAATCTGATCAGATAAGTGAGATATTGTTGGGAAATGCATACGGCAAAGACCAGATAAGTCAACAAAGTACCAGATCAGATCAACGTGGTAACTGATTGATTACAATATCAATCAGTCAGATACGTTCTCTTATTTATCTCTTTCTGAATACATTATATGCGTTATTTATTTTAATTGATTTATTTTACACTATTTATGACGCATGCTCTGCAAAGCTTTTAATGCGGACTTGGGAAAATGTTTTCAAAATGTTTTATTGCGATTTTTCGAGTCTGGAAAACGAGAAGACTACTTTTCTCAACCGTGAGATCAAAATACCTTTTGGCCGATTAATCTCAGCCATCAATTTCAAAACACGGATACTTGAGTGTTGGTCCCGGTGAAAACGAGTCTTACACGTGTATGGGGGGGAATACACGTGTTCAGTGTTTTTAAAACTTTTTCTTACTGAGGTCAGCTTGGGTCAGATAAACCTGAAGATTTGGTCCTGAGAAGCACAAATCACTCTGAGTCAAAGTCTACTGAGACAGTGATCCTGAGCTGCTTTCAGAAACCTCAGATAATCCCAACTGAGTCCTGAGTTTCAGAGATCCTGAGTTGCTTGGATCAGATAACTAACTTACTGAACCCTCAGAAGAGTAAGTTCAGTTTGGTAACTATCTGTTCTAGCTACTCAGATGTGCGGAATGGTTGGCCCTTTAGTTTATACTCGTTTTAAGCTTTGCTGAAAACCTTCCTTTGAATGGAATAGTGATTAGGCTGTGATTCAATTACATGCAACTTCTAGTGGATTGATTCCAACTAAAATATCAGTGAAAATATGCTTTCAAACTCAGTGATGCAACAATTAAGCACAGATAAAGAAAGCAATAAACAACACAACAATTATAGTGGTTCAGAGACTCAAGCTCCTACGTCCACTCTCTCTGATCCTCAGAGAAATTCACTAATCACTTCTGAGCTTTCTGACTACCTCGCGTAGTTTACTTACTCAACTCGGCCCTGAGCTTTCTGACTACTCCACGTAGTTTACTTACTCAACCCGACCTTGAGCTTTTTGACTACCTCCGTAGTTTACTTACTCAAACACAAACAAGCTTTCAGACTACCTCTGTAGCTTACTTACTTCTCCTCTAGAGCTTTCTGACTACTCCGCGTAGTTTACTAACTCTTTACAACTCTTCTCACCAACAAACACACTCCAACTACCTTCTCAAGGGTTTGGGGTTTCTCGGTTGGTTTCCAACTAGGATGAGATATCCTTTACAATGAAGTACAATGCAAAGGCTAGGATATCTCGACTAAGCTTCGGATAAATCTTACCAAGCTAGGCTTAGTTTAGTGAGCTCTCTTCAATATAAAAGCACTTGGGAAATTCTAAGTTTTTCGAGTGCTTTAACTTTGCGATAATAAGTTTGAGCTTCTTGAGTTGCTTATAAATTTCCCGTAACCTTACAATGTAGAGGGTCACAAGTATTTATAGGCATACACAAAGGTCACTCTTGAAAAACTATCCGTTGGAGAGATAGCTTCATGAGTTTCCTCTTATGGTGTGTGAGGAACGACTATATTTAGGGTTTGAAACTCCCTAACACGTTTTAGGCAATAGCCTTTCATGTAGCCGGTCTTCACTTTTTGCAGTCTGGAACTTTTGTACATCTGACATCTTTTTCAGTGACCTGTCACTGTCAGTGTCAGTATGGTACAGTGCTGTCTTTCTCCTTTTTAACTTTTGTCTCCAGTTAAAGGTAGACACCTTCAACGGCTCTTTTGGTTACAAACTCTGAGTTGATATAACCTTAACAACACTTTGTCTTAGTTCCTTTTGTCTGCATTTGAATGTCTTGGCAATATCTAACTTTCAAAGGAATCGTTTTTTTCTCAGTATTGCATCCTTCAGATAGATATTTTCAGTGCCTCGGAACATTCAGGTTTATACTGAGCATTCAGTACATTACTGAGTCTTCAGTAATTACTGTGCCTTCAGTATTCTTGATCTTCAGTTCTTCAGTCTTCTGTCTTCTGTGTCTTCAGAGTCTTCTGAGTCTTCAGCTTCTTCTGAGTCTTCAGAGTCTTCTGAGTCTTTACAGATATACTGACTGATATACTGAGTCTTCATGCTGAGTCTTCAGTTCCTCAGTTTCATACTGAGTCTTCAGTATCTCAGTTTCACACTGAGTCTTCAGTGTCTCAGTTTCACTCTGAGTCTTCAGATTCTCAGTTTCTTACTGAGTCTTCAGAAACTTAGTTTCATACTGAAACTTCAGTTTCTTCAGAAACATACTGAGTTCTTCAGAATCTTCAGATCTAAACCTGATCTATATCTGCTGACTATACATTTTGCAGATATCATCCTGAATACTATAAAACTGAATCCTGACTCAGCTATCAAGATTATCCTGAACATGTCATACTCAGAGGTTTTGGGATCTAATCAAAATCATATATCTTTTATTAAATTCATCTCCCAACATTGAGTACTTTGGAAAGTTGTGCAAAAAGGTTTTCCCTCGTATTCTACAAAATCTATTTTTTTCTCAGAAAACCGCTTTCCACTACTTCGTCTTCTCAAAGCTCTTAAAAGATCACATTTTTTTGAAAATCCTCAGAGAATTACCTTCGAAATCATTTGATTCTACCCTTCCGATTTCTAAATCTTTCGAATCAAGTTCTGGTAATTCCTTGTTTTAAATTAATTGCATGATCTAAATTTCTCTATGGTACCTAGGTTTACGAGTTGTATTTCTATAATTTTTATTTGATCTAAATGCTTACTTGCTAAATTGATACTGAAATTACTAGTTTGACTGAATTTATTGAAATATCTTACTCAAACTAAAACATCAATTTGCATATTGTACAGAAATGGCACATCTTGTTTCAAGACCGGGCCAAGGGAAAAAGTACTGCAACTTTGCATCGATGAAGAAGGACATCATTGATGAAAAGTACGTAGTCTTCACCATCACATCAGATCCGGAATCGCTGGAAATTCTGGAGTGCCTTCGAGATTGTGGGCTGGAACGATATTGCTCTACTCATCAGAACATCATTCACACCCACGAAGCCCTGGAGTTTCTTTACATTCTACAGAGGGATGAAGACAACGATGCTGACCTAATTTCTTCCGTTGGCGGAATGGAAGTTCGAGTGACGAATGACGATCTATAGAGGATATTCGGCCTAACTCGAGGAAGCATTAATCCAGAGTCCTACACGACTGCTGTAGGAGAAAAAGAGTTTCTTGAAGCCGAACTGTTGAGACCAGCAAACAAGGAGAACACGACGAACGTCAAAGCCTCCTACCTGAAGAGAAAGTATCGCCTTCTTCTTGAAATTGTTCAGAAGGTGATCATGTGCTCAACTTACAGCCTTGATGCGGTCACCTCTTACAAGATAAGTGTCATGGCTGCAATAATCAAGAAGGCTTCAGACATCGATTGGTTGGGTATGGTCAAAACAAGACTGAGAAAAGACTCCAGGAAGTTCGAACTGACCCAGAGCAATGAAGTGTGCTTATCTTCGAAGTGCTCATTCATACACAAAATCTCTATCATTCTATCAGATAAGCTGCCACAGAATTATGAATGGAACGAGAATGGAGCAAAGATTTACCAAGCAAAGCACAAGGCCATACTGGGCAAGGATGAGTCCCTACCTGGACAAGCTGATGAGAATCCGACTCCTTATGTGCCCAAACCCAAGAGAGAAAAGAAAGGAAAAGATAAGGCAACTGCATCGTCTGAAGTGCAGGAAAAGGCCATTCCAAGAGAAGAGGATGAAGAGAAAGGATCTGGCCAAGAAACCAGATGCTCAGTGGAAACGTCAGAAGAGAGTCTCATCTCCTCTGAAGACTTCTCCAAGTTCTGCCAAGCCAGCTAGCAGAACGGAGGATCTGATGCAAGAAGAATCAGAAGAGGAGATAGTAGTCCGCTCTGAGCCAACTATCAGAGAAGTAAGGGAAGAGCAGACAATCGCAGCAGAAGGAGAGAAACCTGTCAGAGGGACAGAAGTGGAGCAATCTGAGGAAGAATCACCATCTGATTCTCTGCCTCTAACCAAGATCTTCCAGAGAGCAAGGTCACCAACGCCCTCTTCCAAATCACCATCACCCTCTCCTCAAAAATCATCACCTCCACCCTCTCTCCACAAAACCTTCTCACCCTCACCCTCACCTATCAGAACAACATCTCCCACACCACCAATCAATGAACCAGTTCAGGAAACTGAACACCCTCAACACGCTGAAAACGAACCTGAACTACATACATCCCAATCCCCGATCCAGTCTCAAGAACCTGAGAGATCTGACGAACGTGTGTCCATCTCTCATAATCCCTTCAACACCAGAACAGTACTTGCTTCACCTGCTCCAGAGAGCCCCATCATAAGGATAATGAAGCAACAGATCAAAGAGTATTTGCTGGATCTATGCCCTGAATTGGATCAACATCCTGGCATCCAGCAACAGATAGAAGAAATAGTGTTCTGGAGGGATGTAAGACTGAAGAGCATTGAAGAATTTCTGATTCTAATGACAACTCTGGGATCAGATTTCTTTGTAGACTTGGAGTTGAAATGTCTACAAAATGCTGGGATTGAAAGTGCTGTTGAATTGGCATCAGACGATGATATCAGATGGCTGGTTCACGAAAGGTTCGGAATTGCTAATAACAGGGAGGAAACCGTTCGACCTCCTACAGATCATGAGGGAGCTGCCGATGAACCAAGAATGGGTGTTGCAGATGAGACCCAATTTGGCAAGGCTTCAACATCTGAACAGACTACTACGATGAAAAAAAGCTCATCATACTCAGAAGATTCAGGATGGGATCAAGACTGCATTTGAAGACAAATTCACAGCGCTCATGGCAGATCTGATGAAGCAGTTAGAAGATGAGCAAGCGAAACTAGTTGACAAGGAACGAAGTCACAAAGTGGGGATGCACAATGCCATCCTTGCTGAAGTAATGCAACTAGTATATCCTCTTGCTGAGAAGCTCAAGCTCCAGTCTGACAAACTCACAGTTCAGACAGAGATGCTCAATCAGACACAGGTACTTTTGGAAAGTGTCTGGGTATCCTTGGACAAGACCAACAACCACTTGGATATGGGTTGGAAACTTTTTCTAGCTTCTACAGAACGAGCAAGACAGGAAATCAAAACTGCTCTCAGACGCTTCTACACACCTGCACCTTCTGCCACCGTTCAAATCACTCCTCTTGTTGTCGAGGAACTCAGAGAGGAGATCTCATGGTAATTAACAGCTCTGAACCGCAAGATGTCCAACCTCTTTGATGCAACCAAAAAGGGGGAAGGAAAAGAGTCTGGAAAAGAGCCTGAAGGAAAAGAGAATACAGAAAAACAGACTCAAGAAAAAGAGAACAAAGAGAAGGAAGAAAAACAGACTCAGACACAGTTGGTAAAATTTTCATCTCTACCAAAAACCACTGTATCTGACTTGTCAGCCACTCCATCTACCGATCTCGTTGCTGAAATGAAAGAAAATGTGGAGCAACACAGTAAAGAGATCGCTGAGCAAAAAAGTGCTCTTTCAGAGGTTACTGCCAGAGTCAACAAGATTGAAGACTTCTCTTCGTCCGTTCAGACAAGATGAACCTGAGCAGACCCTGAGGAGGAAGAAAGGCAAAGGCAAGATGATGAAAGCAACTGCGGAAGATCAGAGACAAGGCCAGCTATTCTCCACCAAAAGTCAGACGACTCCTGAACAAGTTCAAGAGCAGAGAAGACATAGAATAAGAGAGGCCGCAATCAAGAAGCATAAGTTAGCAGAGGCTAAGGGACTGAACATCGCTTACATCCGAAGGAAAAGGAAGAACGAAGCTGCAGAAGAGGAGATAGCTTGGGAGAAGAATGCCCTTCCGGCACCTGTTAAAGGCATCCTCTGTGCATGGTAAGATTTGCTTCCAGAATGGGACCAGATCAGAGGAGAATGGTTATGTGACGTCTACATCCTGGAGAAGATTCCAATTCATCAAGATCAGACTGAAAATGATGATGAATTTCGGAACTGGTTAGAAACAAAGTATCCAGACTTCTACCAGACAGTGATGAAAGAAGGCAAGATCATGTCACTCATACCAGAAGCTCCACCCTTTGAACCACTCCTTCCACCTTTGCGTCCAGACAACAAGCTAGATCCTGTTAAACTCAAGAATATCTACTATGGACTTGCTGAAAAAGGAGGAATCCATAGAAAAGAAGAGCTGGACAAACTAATGCAAAGGATGTACAAGATGTTTGACATCCCCAAAGAACTGCAACTGTTCAAGTACACCTGAAGAAGATAACTTGGAATCAGATGATAGGTACGCTTTTCATGTATTCTACAATGCACACACCTATCTGAATGAAATTTTCCATCTCACTGATTCTAAGACAACATCTCATTGTCTTCTGAGGTATGTACTGTTTGCATCATCTACATTTCCATTCATGGTATCTGTTTTTCTGATTAAGTATGGTTAAGTGTTTTGGTTCCAAAACTGTAACTTAGTTTTGATGGAAGTTCCAAAACAGGTTGTAATAGGACGGTCGGACTTGTTGGTATTGATCGATGACTTAGAATCGATTAAGATGACCCAACTTGAAATGTATAGATAGCTAAAGTAAAAGATAGGTCACATATTG
This sequence comes from Stenogyne calaminthoides, assembly GCA_037126765.1. NCBI lineage: Eukaryota > Viridiplantae > Streptophyta > Magnoliopsida > Lamiales > Lamiaceae > Stenogyne > Stenogyne calaminthoides. The sequence goes on along the minus strand of JBBCBC010000009.1, from coordinate 24,832,383 downwards.
AGGGGGAACTCAATATGTATAGGTTAGGTCGAAGTATCAGATGACCCAGATAAGGTCAGATGATCAGAAGACTAAGCACAAATCGAAGACAACAAAGTCGGGAAGATCGGTGAAGACAAGAAGACCTTGAAGACTCGGATAAACACGAAGACTCGGATGAACACGAGGACTCGGATAAACTCGAAGACTCGAGATGAACACGAAGACTCGAGATAAACTGAAGACTCAAGAACAAACACAAGACTCAAGATTTGAATACACCGAGGCTCGAGAGACACACGAAGATCAAAAGACACGAAGACCTACATTCAAAGCAGAGTCCGTGATAGTGAAGCTAAGACAATGTGCATCGAAGACTCAAACAAGGTAGATCGATCGCCATTCGATCAAGTCAGCTCACACCTGGTGACAATCAAAAAGATACACCAGATAAGACGAATCTTCTACAAAAAGAATATCAATCGTCTAACGGACAAATTTCGAAAGTCGCCTCGGAAATCAAGGAGAAAGCGACACGTGCACAAAAAGAGACCGATAATAGTGGTACGACGCTGAGACAAAAAAAGGCGCTAATCATGCCTACGACCACGCCGATAATCGGAGCACGTCACAATCATATCCTATAGCCTACCTAATATAGCCCGAAATTCAAATTGCTCTCCAACGGCTCTTTGATTTCGAGGTCTATAAAATGGGATCGATCTTCATTTTGAAGACAAGGACCAACAAGTGAGAACAAGCAAAGAACAAACACGGAGACACCGCAAAAGAAGCTAAAGCTATAGCAAAATCTCCGTTCAAAGAACACTACATTTGAAGATTATTCTTAGAGTGTTCCTCCCATTAGTTCTTAGCAAGAAATCCTATCCACTAGCATTTTGGCTACCTAAAGCATCAGGATAGATTTCGGTTGGAACCTTCAAACATTCTTTACCCAAACGCAAGTTAGGTTAAGTGCATGAAGTACTAACTAAATAAACATCTAAAATTTATCCTTTTGAAGGATATAAGTCTGAGTTACGTTTGTAGAGTGGGAACTCGATAAACATCTCGGCCATCCTTTTGAAGGATATAAGTCCCGTAGGTTAAGCTTGAGTGGGAACTCGATAAACATCTCGGCCATCCTGAAAAGGATATAAGTCCCGCAGGTTAAGTTTGTAAGAGTGGGAACTCGGTAAACATCTCGCCATCTGAAAAGGATATAAGTCCATGAGTTAAAGTAGGTTAAGGTTCCCTGTGTTAAGGGAAGAGTGGGCGTGGGGATGGGTTTTATACGAACCACTATAAAAGTGTTGTGTGCATTTACTTGCTTTTTCTTATTGCTTTACACAAGTCACACAAACCGAAGTTTAAAACAAAGATACATATTCTAAGTTAAGCTCGACCGCACCAAGCAATCGATCGATCGATTGACACGTTAGTCAACCGTTGGTTGGCCGACCTAAGAATCTGATTGATAAAACTGGTTTTTCACACGGGTAAAAACAAGCTTCCGCACCATTCAGTTAAACTGACAGATATCAAACTGATCTGCCTTTAGGCACTCAGTAAGATTGAACATCAGTCTAAACTGATACACTAGCACTCGACGGGTGTCTGCGGTTCACACCGATCCAAGACGAAAAGTTTTAGAAGTCTATTCACCCCTCCCCTCTAGACTTCCACCCTCACAAAACCCGTTCGGGACCTACAAAACTTATGCCTATGAGCTAATATGGTGTTGTACGGGGAAATAACCCGACCTAATGGAGGCTTGGGATTGGGCAATCTCATGTTTAGCTTGTTATCCGACTTCATCCAGCTGGAGCAAGGCGGAGGCGACTTTGAAGTCTCGTAAGGTTGCTAGCGGCTTGACGTAGCAAAGAAGTCGCGGAGGGACTTGAAAGAATCGGACATCGCGGTCGAAGAAGTCTCCACTTCGGTTAGAGATAAATATGGACAAAATTCGGGCAGTTATGGTTAGGCGGATTTCTCGGGATGTAACCAGGGAAAGCATATCCATGAGCGCGACTTGCGGAGCAAGGAAGGAAGCCCTATTCAGCCCACGAGAGAAAGCCCACGAAGACTGTATCCCTAGATTTGTGTATATGAATATAACTTGTAATGCACATTGTAAAGGATCAAAATCTTAGTACTCTAGGCATATATTATACAGTACAAATCATGACTTGGTGCCCCTAGACGTAGTATATTCCAAATACGAACTGGGTAATCAAATCACTTGTCATTTATTGCTTTCGCCGTGGTATTGATCGGAACATTACTAAATTGTTTGCTTGTTCACCGGTAACAAAACCGGGTACAACAATTGGCGTCGTCTGTGGGAAACCACAATTCCTGGGAAATCACTTTGTTCGAAGGAAGACCCATCTTATCTATGATCAATACCAATGGCACGCAATCAAGCCAACCTGAACGGGCAAGATCTGGACGCCCGTGATGGGCGCGAGGCCTCTATGAGCTCTCATCGCTCCGGCTCCCATCGCGATCACCAGCAAGACCCGATAATGACCCCTGACTGGTGGAATTTTGTGCAGATGCCCGAGGACGCAAAGGCCATGATGGCCGTCCTCAACAAAAAACGTCTCAAGTTTGACGAGGAGAGCGTGCAGCCTCCCCCTAAGAAGGCCGCCCAGGAGGTCGGACCCTCAAAAAAGCAGGCGGCTCAAACCCAAAAGGGGCATTCTGTGGGCCAACTAGCCTACGATCCGACCAGACATGCCCTGGTCCAAAATCGCCAACTCCTCAATAGGCCGAAAGGGTCGAGCAATGTGTTCGACTGACTTGGCGACCTCGGGGGTCGGCAAGCCCCGAGGAACGCGGAAGATGAGGCACAACCTGACCGTCGACATGCTGAGCAGGTGGAGCGCGACCTCGCCCTCGCACTAAACCTCCACCACAATGAGATACCGAGGGGGTCGTACGCGCATCGCGGCGACCCCCCGGCGGCAAACGCAACCACTGATCGCCATGATGTTCAGGTCGCAGCGCTGACCCGCACGGTCAAGCAATTGATGGAGCGCATGGAGAGTCGAAATAGGCCAGCGGAGACAGACCAATTCCTCGCCATCCCAGACTCCCCACTCGGAACTTGGGTCACCCTGGCGGCTACTCAAAGGAAGATCAATGTCGCGACCTTGGATCGCTACAGTGGGAACACCGACCCAAGGGTCCATTTAGCGTAGTACAATTCGTACATGGCTTCTATGGGCGCCACTAATGCGACCAAATGTCGGTTGTTCTCTCTGACCTTAAGCGACCAGGCTCATCAATGGTTCACCTCTCTGCCTCCCCTGTCAGTGGACACTTTCAAGCAGCTCGCTCGCCTATTCTTAACGCATTTTACTGGCCTGGCTCCCCGACCTGCGACCAGGAAGCGCTTGATGAACACCCAGTAGGGGTATACTGAATCCGATCGGTCTTACATTGAGAGGATTGACAAGCTAATTTTGGAAGGAGACCCCATTGGGGATGAAGCAAAATTGATGGGGGCTATTTCCGGCCTGAAGAAGGGGACTAAACTCTGGCGGCGCATGATAGCCGAGTACCCGACTAGCTACGCCGACTTTCAGAGGCGGGCTAGCAACCTGATACACACGACAGAGCTCTTAGAATCTCGACTATCTGAGACTAAGGAGGTCGCGGAGCCCATGAGAAGCTCTAAAAAGTCGTCTTCACAGTACAAGCCACCCGGAAGCTTCAAGCCTTTTGAGGAGAGCATTCCGGTGAAATTGATGGACGCTCTGGGCATGACCCCCGGAAACATTTGCACCCAGATTCGGGAGCGGGATTCTCCCTCCCCGCCCAGTGAAGAACAAGGGCAGGTAGAACCCCAACAGGTACTGCCATTTCCACGAGCAAACTAGGCACTATACTAGTGAGTGCAAAGATCTGCTGCCTCAACTCTAGAGACTGTATGAAGATGGCCTGCTTGACGAGTTCGTCAAGCGACCTCAGAAGAACGATGACCAGGCTCCGAGAGGCTTCCAACAAGAAGAACGCCCCCGCAGGAACGACAACCAGGGAGCGAGGCAGGGAGAATGACCCATTCCGCCCATGCCAGAGAATGCGGGGGATCGCTTGATACACACTCTCTCCCCCTTAGAGACTGTCGGGGGGCTAGCCACTTGCTCCCCCTCCAAGCGAAGGATGAAAGCCGAAATCAGGGAGTTAGAGAATGCCAGAAAGATGGTGTTGCCCGTCCTCGCCGTAAGGGAAGAGTCCAGTACTATCGAGTTCGGGGAACAAGACAAGGCCAGGGTAGTCTACCCTAATGTCGATCCCTTGGTGATCCGGGCCTACATCATGGGGACTACGGTGTGCCGACTTCTGGTTGACAGAGGGCTTTCTGCAACATCCTATTCAAGAAGACCCTCTATCAGCTCAGGGATTACGATGCCTATGTCACCCTGTGCGACCACCTCATGAAAGGGTTTGACGACGCTACTGTGAGGCCCACCAGGGTGATCCGATTGGCCGTCGAGCTGGTTTCTACACTTAATAGTGAGGTTAGGGCAACTAGGTTGTTAGACTTTTTAGTAGTCGACCTCCCCAGCACCTACAATGGTTTCCTGGGGAGGCCTTTTGAACATGAATTCGAGGCTGCGTCCTCCACTTTCTATTTTTGTGTAAAGTTTCCCACTAAGAGTGGGGTGGTCCAAACTGTGCAGATTAAAGGCGACCAAGTTGATCAAGAGGTTGTTTGATTTACTCTTCGTCTACTTTCAATTCTGCACTAGTACCTATCAAACAAGTACTTGTAATAGATACCAATAAATAGAATGAAGAATTAAGTGAGGCAAGGATAAACAGGAAAACAACCTACAGCGACCTCGACCCAAGAATAGGGCACGAACCTGATGAATTCCTGATCGAGGCCAAAATCGATGATCCCCAACAAGATGGCCCCAGGCCGTCCGGGGAAAAAGAGCTAGAGAAAGTCAAGGTCAATCCAACTCGCCCAGATCCGGGAGGTCATTATCGGGTCCAAGATACCAAGCTTACTTTGAAGGGGAAGTCATTGACTTTCTCAAAAAGAACATAGATTTCTTCGCCTGGTCACAGAAAGACATGGTGGGGATCGACCCAGAGATCGCATGCCATCGACTCCACATTGACCCATCCCGGAAGCTGGTTTCTCAGAAGAGACAAAAATTTGGCCCTGAGAAGCATGCCGCTTTGGCGGAAGAGGTGAAGAAACTGCTGGATAACGACCTGATCATGCAGGAAGACCAACCATAGTGGGTAGCCAATGCAGTATTGGTAAAGAAATCCAACGGGACCTGGCGGTTATGTATCGACTTCACCGACCTCAACGAGGCCTGCCCTAAAGACTTCTTCCCGATGCCACATATCAATCACCTGATAGATAATACGGGCGGACACGAAATGATGTCATTCATGGATGCTTTCGCGAACTATCACATAATAGCCATGCACGAACCAGATCGAAAGCACACCTCGTTTCTGACGGAAAAGAACGTATATTGCTGGAAGAGAATGTCTTTCGGCTTGAAGAACACAGGAGCAACATACCAAAGGCTGGTCAATCACATGTTTGCCGACCAGATAGGGAAGTCGGTAGAAGTCTTTGTCAACGACATTGTCATCAAAAGCCTAAAAAGGGAAGACCAACTGCTTCACCTCGCACAGATATTCGATGTTGGGAGATGAATTTAATAAAGAAGTTTTGATTAGATCCCAAAAACCTTGAGTATGACATGTTCAGGGATACTCTTGATAGATTGAGTCGGGTTTCATATAGATTGTTCAGGAAGTTATCTGCACCATGTATAGTCAGCAGATATAGACCAGGTTAGATTTTGAAGACACCGAAGACTCGGTAAATGGCGAAGACTTTGAAGACTTCGGTATGTCATCGAAGACATCAAGACTCAAGAAGTTGCTGAAGACACTGAAGACTCAGTATGTCACTGAAGACACTGAAGACTCAGTATGTCACTGAAGACATTGAAGACTCAAGATGTCATCAAGACATCGAAGACTCGAAGATATCAAGATCCAAAGAGTTCTCGAAGACTCGAAGAATCTTGAATACTCAGTATAACCTGAATGTTCAGAGGCACTGAATAATATCTATCTGAAGACTACAAAACTGAGAAAAACGCAAATATTCAGAAAAGTAGATATTGCCCAAAACATTCATATGCAGACAAAAGGAACTAAGTCTAAGTGTTGTTTAAGATTAACTCATTCTGAGAGATTGACCAAAAAGAGCCGTTTTGTTTGTCTACATTCACTGAAGATATGAACCAATCAGAGGAAGACAAACACTGCATTTTTTCGATAATCGAAAAGCGACAGGACCTGAATCATGTCAGTAGTACTAAGTTCCAGACTTCAAAAATTGGTGATTGGCTACATGACTGCATATTTCCTAAAACATGCAAGGGAGTATTCAAACCCTAAATATAGCCATTCATCAAACACCAGAAAAGGAAACCCTTGATACTATCTCCTCCAACGGATAGTTTTTCAAGAGTGACCTTGGTGAAGTTGCCTATAAATACCAGTGAACCTTTACATTGAGAGGTCACGGGAAATTTCAAAGCAACTCAAGAGCTCATTCGTATTATTGCAAATTGAAGCACTCGAATAAACCTAAAATTTCCCAAGTGTTTCACATTGGAGAGATCTCATTCACTAATCCTAGATTGATAAGAAATATCCAAAGCTTAGTAGAGATATCCTAGCCTTTGCATCTGTTCTTATTGTAAAGGATATCTCACCCTAGTTGGAAACCAACCCAAAACCCAAACCCTTTGTTAAGGTAGTTTGTGTGTGATTTGTTGGTGAGTTAGAGTTGTAAAGAGTTAGTAAGCTACAGTGAGTTAGCCAAAAAACTCTAGAGAAGAAGTTAGTAAGCTACTTGTGGTAGTCTGAACACTTCTATGTGTTTGAGTTAGTAAGTTGCAGTGAGTCAGCCAGAAAACTCAAGGTAGAAAAGTGAGTAAGCTCATGTGAGTTAGCCGTAAAGCTTTAGGAAGTGGTTAAGGAATTTCTCTCAAGATCGAGAGAGTGGGCGTGGGAGCTTGAGTCTCGAACCACTAGAAAAGTGAAATCTTGCATTATTATCTATTGCATGTTTTTCCTTCGAGAGCATAGTTCGCGATATTGATTTGAACCAATCCACTGAACTTGCATCAATTGATCACAACCTTAATCACTGTTTAATTGAAGGGAAGATTTTCAGCAAAGTTAAAAACGAGTATAAACTTAAGGCCAACCATTCCGCACACTTGAGTAGCTAGAACAGATAGTTACCAAACTGAACTAACTCTATTGAGGGTTCAGTAAGATAATTATCGATCCAAGAGCCTCGGGATCTCGATAAACTCGAAGCTCGGTTAGGCTAATCTGAAGCTTACGAAAGCGGCTCGAGGATCATTGTCTCGATGAACTTTGACTCGGGGTAATCCGTGCTTCCGAGGCAAAAATCATCGGGATAAACGACCCATCGACCTCGGTGAAAGAAAAGTTTTAAAAATCACTGAGCACGTGTATTCCCCCCCATACACGTGTGCGACTCGTTAGCACCGGGACCAACATTCGACATCCTCAGAAAATTCAATATGAGACTCAACCCCAAGAAGTGTAACTTCAGAGTGGAGTCGGGGAAGTTCTTAGGGCAGTCAGTAAGCGGGGCATCGAGGCGAACCCAGGGAAGGTCAAAATTTGTGTTAGACATGGGGCGGCGAAGCTGTGAAAGAAGTTCAGAAACTCACGGTGTGCCTAGCCGCGCTGAGCAGGTTCATCTCTCGGATGGGGGACAAGTGCAAGCCAATGTTCGACACGATCCGTAAGATGGCAAAGTTCGAATGGACGCCGAAAGCGGGGGCGCCTTGAAAAAATCAAAAGCTTACGGCGGATGTGAGCATATTTTCCAAACTGTTAGGGAGAGAAGTCGTTCTTGTATCTCAAGAAGATCGGAGACCGCCTTGAGTGCGATCTTGGTCCGGAGAAGACATTGAGCGAGATGGAGAAACCCCCCTACCGCTAGAGAAGCTGGCATACGCATTAGTCATAAGCGTGAGAAAGCTGAGACCGTATTTTTTCGACCATCAGGTCGAGGTTCTCACTTCCCTACCACTGTGGAATGTACTCCACCATCTGGACACTTCAGTCCGATGCCTCAAATGGGCCATTGAGGTCGGGCAGCACGGTGTAACCTATGCGCCACAACCTGCCATCAAGGCTCGAGCCTTCGCCCCGCCATTATTAGAGCTTACGTTCCTACGAAGCGAGGAAGTTCGTGACTTACCGTGGGAGCTTTTCATTGATGGTTCAACGACCTCTCACAAGTCGGGTGTGGGGATGGTTTTAATGAGTCCTGAGGGTATCTCATTCTAGAACTCCATTACCTTCGATTTTCCCGCAACGAATAATGAGGCCGAGTATGAGGCTCTCATCAGCGGCCTGGAAATGGCAACAACCATGGGGGTCAAGAGATTGGAGGTTCATAACGACTCCCTGCTCGTGGCCTGCCAAGTTTCGGGGGAGTACGAGGCTAGGGACGACAGGATGGCAGCCTATCACAAAAATTGTGAAAACACTGTGCATGAAGTTCACACAGATCCATGTCAAGCTGATACCGAGAGAGCGGAACTCACGAGCCGATGCTTTAGCCAAAGGTTGGCGACCTCGAATGATCACCGGACATGAAGGATGTCACCATTACGACACTTCCCCACCCATCCACCGCGCAAGTAACCATAACAACATTAGAAAACCCGGTGCCGAACTGGATGACACCCATCATGGAGTATTTGATAAGTAGCCTCTTGCCGCCTGATCGCATCCAAGCTCGGCAGTTGCAATTAAGGGTCGCCCGATACACAATGATTGGCGGGGAGTCGTACAAGAGAGGCTTCGGCATACCCCTACTTCGATGTATAACACCCGAACAAGGTTAAGACATCCTGCGAGAAATACACGAAGGGGCATGCGGAAACCACACTGGGGGGAAGTCGCTGGCCCACAAAACCACAAGGCAGGGATATTTTTGGCCAACCTTAAGGGCCGATGCTATTTTCTTCGCCCACAAATGCCACAAATGTCAGATCTATGCCCCCTCTATCAAGGTCGCACCCGAAGAGCTCACGAGTATCCTCAGTCCTTGGCCCTTTGCAAAGTGGGGGATAGACATCATTGGGCCACTCCAAAGCGGCCCGAGGATCGATCAAAGTATGCCTTAGTAGCGGTGGATTACTTCACAAAATGGGCGAGGCCGAGGCACTAGCAACCATCGACCAAGATCATGTCATCGAGTTCATTTGGCGCAACATTATCTCAGAGATTCCGGATCGCCTCGAGCAATCATATCAGACAATGGGAAGCAGTTCGGCAGGACGAAGGTCGACGCCTTCTTCAAAAAATGGAAGATCACAAAGCTATTCTCTACCCCATACCACCCTCAATCGAATGGGATGTGTCGAGGTAGTAAACAAAATCATAAAGCGAGCGCTCAAGGCCAAGATCGAAGGGGAAAGGGAAATGGGCTAGTGAGCTCCCGGATGTGGTGTGGGCATCTGAGAACAACTGCCGCAGGAATTCACGGGCAAAACCCCTTATTCGCAAATTTCGAACCGGAGGCGGTGGTGCGGAGGTCGATGTCCCGACTTTCCAGACTAGCCAAGTCGCTTTCGATCACAACGATGAAGCCCTGGAGAGGAACCTCGACCTACTCGAAGAAAAGTGATTAGAGGCTAATATGAGAAATGCCAGATACAAGCAGAGGTCTGAGAAATATTACAACTCTAAAGTATGAGTTCGACGCTTTAAGGTTGGGGACCTAGTACTGAAGAACATACTCAGAGACTCAAATGGTGCCCTCGGCCCCAATTGGGAGGGCCCATTCCAGATATCGAAGGTCCTACCAAATGGATCATACGAGCTCGAGAAAGCAGATGGGATCAAGGCTCAATATTCGTGGAATGCAACTCATTTGAAAAAATACTACAATTAGATTTATGTCCTTGTATCGATCAAGGCGATGTAAACAATTCTCTATTTTTTTTAAATGTGAGATTCCTGTGTAAACTAAGCGGGTTGCATGAAAAATATATGATCGATGAAATGCATACCACTTGAAAGACATGATCGATAACATGCAGGTCGCATGAAAGACATGATCGATAACATGCAGGTTGCATGAAAGACATGATTGATAACGTGCGAACCCGAGGTCCGACTTTAGAAATACTGGAGGCGATATCACCACCCTAGCGGTGCGGTCATCCCCCGACTTTATAAGACGGCTACGCAAATGTCCAAGAAACAAGTCGCATAGAAAATAAGACGACAATGACTAAGCAAAAGTCGTATAAAGAAATCAAGTCAACACAATGAAGGAATTAAAAAGGAAAATTTCATTAATAAAGACCCGAAGGTCGGGGAAAACCCCATTACAATAGACCCGAAGGTCGGTAAAGAGAGCATTCCACTACCATACATTTTTCGGAATCGAGCTAGCGACTTGGTCTGTACCACAGAGCCACTTGAACTAGCGACTTGGTCTATACTACAATGCTACTAGGGTAGCATCTCTTGGACGAGGAGGTAAGCTAAGGAAGATCTTTGCCAAAACTATCGAGAAAAGGATGTTACAACATCCTTGGAGTGTCAGTCTTTGCAATAGGGATTTCGTGTGAGCAAGCACGAGTGCCATCTTTCTGACATAAAAAACTCGGGGTTGTGAAGGGCATTTTGTCATGATCGGATTCGCATTAAATCCGTGATCGATATCAAGAGGGCCCATCACCATTAATCCCATTCTCCGTCGGCAGACGAGACACCGTGAGTTAGGGGCCCCGCCGTCCACGGCGCAACGGATGATCCGCCGGGTAATAGCGAAACTTGGAAATGGTTGTATGGTCACCCTCCGGTGAAAAGCGAGAATCGAGATGGAGGAGCGCAAAAAGATGGTCGAAGTGCGGAAACAATGAGCCTGAGCCGAGAGACTTACTACCCGAAAGGATTTTTAAAAGCGAGAGGATGTAGGAATCGCCCATAGCCCGAGCTTGGAGGCGAAAAGTGGGGAGATCAGAGAGGGACAATATGAGTTTTTAGTGTGAAATACCCGCCCCTATTTATAGATGGAGGCGGGGTCTAGTTCAATTTCCAACTCTCGAGGGCCCCCACAAAAAACGGCGCCGCATTGGCTGGACAGACGTGACTTTTGGTTGGGCCAATTTATGGCGCCCGGGCGCCACCTAATACCCAGGCCATCAATGTGGATCTGTCAACCGTCACACAATTTGGAAAAATCGAAACAACGTTTTAGCATCCTCGAGGAGGAGATGTCGGCGTAGGCACATTTCTCGAGTCCGACCGCCAAAAAAGTTGATAAGTTATGCGAGTTCAAGTCAAGGCCTCAAGACGAGCTTGTGACCTCGACTTGGGGGGGATGAAATATGGGAGTTTATTTTACATAGTAAGATGAGCACCAGACCAAAACATAAAATAACTTCCAGTAATAAAAGACCGGAAGGTCAGGAGAAGTACATCATAAACCAAATGCCCGAAGGCTAGTACAACGGAAATCAAAAAGGGAAATAGAGCGGCAATATTAGTCCTTCTCAGCTGGGGCAGTCGAGGTCGGGGTAATGACCGTCCTGAAAGGAGGCTCCTGCTGCATACCCACCGGTGGACCGGCTTCTAGGTTTAAGACCCTCTCCACGATGGGCTCGGCAGGCATGATAACAGTTGGAGGAACAACCTCCGACCTCGGTATCTCCTCCCCGATGGGCTCGGCGGGAGTGGCAGCTGTGGGAGGAGTGACCTCTGAGCTCGTCAACTTCTCCGCCAAGGGCTCAGAAGATGTGGCATCCGGGAGGTCAACCAGCAGGGAGTCGAGGAGAAGGCGCACGATTTGCCCGGGATCGGGAAAGAAGGAGAGATCGATGGCCATATCCTCCAAATATTGGATATCCAACAGAACATCGGGGGCCAGAGGGTTGTCCCGGACATACTTCTTGAGATCAGCGACTAGCCCAGTAAGGTCGCCGGAAGGGTTTGCCTGGTGACATATATGGATGGAGCCCGCAAAGGCCATCACATATGCGAAATTAGTGTTCATCTCTTCGGCGACCTTGAACTGGGCCTCCCTAGTGTCCAACTCCCCTTTGGCCCTGGCCAGCTCCTTCCCCAAATCGTCGTCCACCTCGGCCGCCCTCTTTTCCGCCTGGACCATCTTGACTTCTCGGCCCGAGGCGGTCTCGCCAAAACCGACCTGCTTCTCCTCGGTAGCACTCCTCTAGCTCAGCAAGTTGACCCTCGTGGTCGAGATCCCTGAAAGATGCTCCCCATTGGCTTTCTCTAACCCTTCGAAGTCTCGGCCGCCACCAAGATCGATCCGGCTTTGATCGGACACACGAGCACAGGACTCACGGAGATGTCGGAGCTCGGTTTCGGCTTGAACCGGGTCCTCTCCAAATAAAAGGCTTTTGAGAGTGTGGACCATGGCAGTACATATTGCCCGTTATTTTCTGACGATGGGCGTTGTCATGATCAGTACGCGTCCACGCCCGGGGCATGTTGTGCACGCTTCGGGAAATGTACCCCGACCACTTATTGGGGAGGTCGGCTGAAGCAAGGGGAGGACTCCTGAGGAAGCTAACCACCTCGGGCAAAATCTCCGTTCAAAGAACACTACATTTGAAGATTATTCTTAGAGTGTTCCTCCCATTAGTTCTTAGCAAGAAATCCTATCCACTAGCATTTTGGCTACCTAAAGCATCAGGATAGATTTCCAGTTGGAACCTTCAAACATTCTTTACCCAAACGCAAGTTAGGTTAAGTCTGTAGAGTACGAACTCAATAAACATCTCGGCTATCCTTTTGAAGGATATAAGTCCCGCTGGTTACGTTTGTAGAGTGGGAACTCGATAAACATCTCGGCCATCCTTTTGAAGGATATAAGTCCCGTAGGTTAAGCTTGAGTGGGAACTCGATAAACATCTCGGCCATCCTGAAAAGGATATAAGTCCCGCAGGTTAAGTTTGTAAGAGTGGGAACTCGGTAAACATCTCGCCATCTGAAAAGGATATAAGTCCCTTGAGTTAAAGTAGGTTAAGGTTCCCTGTGTTAAGGGAAGAGTGGGCGTGGGGATGTTTTTTATTCGAACCACTATAAAAGTGTTGTGTGCATTTACTTGCTTTCTTATTGCTTTACACAAGTCACACAACTGAGTTTAAAACAGCATACATATTCTAAGTTAAGCTCAGTCTGCACCAAGCAACTGATCTGATCAGATTGACACGTTAGTCAACTGGTTGAAAACCGACCTAAGAATCGATTGATAAAACCGGGTTTTTCACACGGGTAAAAACAAGCTTCCGCACCATTCAGATTAAACCGACAGATATCAAATTGACCGCCTTTAGGCACTCAAGAAAATTGAACATCGGTCTAAATCGATACACTAGCACTGATCGGGTAATCTGCGGTTCACACCGATCCGACGAAAAAGTTTTAGAAGTCTATTCACCCTCCCTCTAGACTTCCACCCTCACAAAACCCGTTCGGGACCTACAAAACTTATGCCTATGAGCTAATATGGTGTTAGACGGGAAATAACCCGACCTAATGGAGGCTTGGGATTGGGCAATCTCATGTTTAGCTTGTTATCCGACTTCATCCAGCTGGAGCAAGGCGGAGGCGACTTTGAAGTCTCGTAAGGTTGCTAGCGGCTTGACGTAGCAAAGAAGTCGCGGAGGGACTTGAAAGAATCGGACATCGCGGTCGAAGAAGTCTCCACTTCGGTTAGAGATAAATATGGACAAAATTCGGGCAGTTATGGTTAGGCGGATTTCTCGGGATGTAACCAGGGAAAGCATATCCATGAGCGCGACTTGCGGAGCAAGGAAGGAAGCCCTATTCAGCCCACGAGAGAAAGCCCACGAAGACTGTATCCCTAGATTTGTGTATATGAATATAACTTGTAATGCACATTGTAAAGGATCAAAATCTTAGTACTCTAGGCATATATTATACAGTACAAATCATGACTTGGTGCCCCTAGACGTAGTATATTCCAAATACGAACTGGGTAATCAAATCACTTGTCATTTATTGCTTTCGCCGTGGTATTGATCGGAACATTACTAAATTGTTTGCTTGTTCACCGGTAACAAAACCGGGTACAACAATTGGCGTCGTCTGTGGGAAACCACAATTCCTGGGAAATCACTTTGTTCGAAGGAAGACCCATCTTATCTATGATCAATACCAATGGCACGCAATCAAGCCAACCTGAACGGGCAAGATCTGGACGCCCGTGATGGGCGCGAGGCCTCTATGAGCTCTCATCGCTCCGGCTCCCATCGCGATCACCAGCAAGACCCGATAATGACCCCTGACTGGTGGAATTTTGTGCAGATGCCCGAGGACGCAAAGGCCATGATGGCCGTCCTCAACAAAAAATGTCTCAAGTTTGACGAGAGAAGCGTCAGGGCCTCCCTCAAGAAGGCCGCCTGAGAGGTCGGACCTCAAAAAAGCAAAGTGCTCAAACCCGTGGGGCATTCTGTGGGCCAACTAGCCTACGATCCGACCAGACATGCCCTGGTCCAAAATCGCCAACTCCTCAATAGGCCGAAAGGGTCGAGCAATGTGTTCGACTGACTTGGCGACCTCGTGGGTCGGCAAGCCCCGAGGAACGCGGAAGATGAGGCACAACCTGACCGATCTAAGATGCCGGAAAGCGTGGAGCGCGACTCGCCTCAAGACTAAACCTCCACCATTAATGAGATACCGAGGGGTCGCACAAGATCATGCGGCGATTTCCGGGCGCAAACGAACCAACGACGCTATGATGTTCAGTCGCAGCCACCGACCAAGACGTCAAGCAATTGATGGAGCGCATGGAGAGTCGAAATAGGCCAACGGAGACAGACCAATTCCTCGCCATCCCAGACTCCCCACTCGGAACTTGGGTCACCCTGGCGGCTACTCAAAGGAAGATCAATGTCGCGACCTTGGATATTCTGAAGGGGAAAACCCCGGGGTCCATTTAAGCGTAGTACAATTCATTACACATGGCCCACATGGGCGCCACTAATGCGACCAAAATGTCGGTTGTTCTCTCGACCTTAAGCGACCGAGGGCTCATCAATGGTTCACCTCTCGCCTCCCCCGTCGTTGGACACTTTCAAGCGGCTTCGTCGCTTTATTCTTAACGCGTTTCTTGCTTTGGCTCCCCGACCTGCGACCAGGAAGCGCTTGATGAACACCCAGCAGGGGTATACTGAATCCGATCGGTCTTACATTGAGAGGATTGACAAGCTAATTTTGGAAGGAGACCCCATTGGGGATGAAGCAAAATTGATGGGGGCTATTCGAAGGCTGAAGAAGGGACTAAACTCAACAGATGATGGGAAATGCAGAGCTAAATTCTGCCCGATTTTCGGAGCCAATTAGCAACGACATACACGACAGCTCTTAGAATCTCGACTATCTGAGACTAAGGAGGTCGCGGAGCCCATGAGAAGCTCTAAAAAGTCGTCTTCACAGTACAAGCCACCCGGAAGCTTCAAGCCTTTTGAGGAGAGCATTCCGGTGAAATTGATGGACGCTCTGGGCATGACCCCCGGAAACATTTGCACCCAGATTCGGGAGCGGGATTCTCCCTCCCCGCCCAGTGAAGAACAAGGGCAGGTAGAACCCCAACAGGTACTGCCATTTCCACGAGCAAACTAGGCACTATACTAGTGAGTGCAAAGATCTGCTGCCTCAACTCTAGAGACTGTATGAAGATGGCCTGCTTGACGAGTTCGTCAAGCGACCTCAGAAGAACGATGACCAGGCTCCGAGAGGCTTCCAACAAGAAGAACGCCCCCGCAGGAACGACAACCAGGGAGCGAGGCAGGGAGAATGACCCATTCCGCCCATGCCAGAGAATGCGGGGGATCGCTTGATACACACTCTCTCCCCCTTAGAGACTGTCGGGGGGCTAGCCACTTGCTCCCCCTCCAAGCGAAGGATGAAAGCCGAAATCAGGGAGTTAGAGAATGCGGAAAAGATGGTGTTGCCGGCCTCGCCCGTAAGGGAAGAGTCCAGTACTATCGAGTTCGGGGAACAAGACAAGGCCAGGGTAGTCTACCCTAATGTCGATCCCTTGGTGATCCGGGCCTACATCATGGGGACTACGGTGTGCCGACTTCTGGTTGACAGAGGGCTTTCTGCAACATCCTATTCAAGAAGACCCTCTATCAGCTCAGGGATTACGATGCCTATGTCACCCTGTGCGACCACCTCATGAAAGGGTTTGACGACGCTACTGTGAGGCCCACCAGGATCCGATTTAGCCGAAATGGTTTCTACACTTAATAGTGAGGTTAGGGCAACTAGGTTGTTAGACTTTTTAGTAGTCGACCTCCCCAGCACCTACAATGGTTTCCTGGGGAGGCCTTTTGAACATGAATTCGAGGCTGCGTCCTCCACTTTCTATTTTTGTGTAAAGTTTCCCACTAAGAGTGGGGTGGTCGGCACCGTTAAGGGCGACCAAGTTGATGCAAGAGGTTGTTTGATTTACTCTTCGTCTACTTTCAATTCTGCACTAGTACCTATCAAACAAGTACTTGTAATAGATACCAATAAATAGAATGAAGAATTAAGTGAGGCAAGGATAAACAGGAAAACAACCTACAGCGACCTCGACCCAAGAATAGGGCACGAACCTGATGAATTCCTGATCGAGGCCAAAATCGATGATCCCCAACAAGATGGCCCCAGAGCCGTCCCGGGGAAAGAGCTAGAGAAAGTCAAGGTCAATCCAACTCGCCCAGATCTGGAGGTCATTATCGGGTCCAAGATACCAAGCGACCTGAAGGGGGAAGTCATTGACTTTCTCAAAAAGAACATAGATTTCTTCGCCTGGTCACAGAAAGACATGGTGGGGATCGACCCAGAGATCGCATGCCATCGACTCCACATTGACCCATCCGGAAGCCGGGTTTCGTAAGAGAAAAAATTCGCCCGAGAAGCATGCGCCTGGGCGGAAGAGGTGAAGAAACTGCTGGATAACGACCTGATCATGCAGGAAGACCAACCATAGTGGGTAGCCAATGCAGTATTGGTAAAGAAATCCAACGGGACCTGGCGGTTATGTATCGACTTCACCGACCTCAACGAGGCCTGCCCTAAAGACTTCTTCCCGATGCCACATATCAATCACCTGATAGATAATACGGGCGGACACGAAATGATGTCATTCATGGATGCTTTCGCGAACTATCACATAATAGCCATGCACGAACCAGATCGAAAGCACACCTCGTTTCTGACGGAAAAGAACGTATATTGCTGGAAGAGAATGTCGTTCGGCTTGAAGAACACAGAGCAACATACCAAAGGTCGGGTCAATCACATGTTTGCCCGACCGGATAGGAAGTCGGTAGAAGTCTTTGTCAACGACATTGTCATCAAAAGCCTAAAAAGGGAAGACCAACTGCTTCACCTCGCACAGATATTCGATGTTGGGAGATGAATTTAATAAAGAAGTTTTGATTAGATCCCAAAAACCCTGAGTATGACATGTTCAGGATACTCTTGATAGACTGAGTCAGGTTTCAGTATAGATTGTTCAGGAAGTTATCTGCACCATGTATAGTCAGCAGATATAGACCAGGTTAGATTTTGAAGACATCAAGACTCGAAGTAAATCAAGACATCAAGACTCAAAAGATGTCATCGAAGACATCAAGACTCAAGAAGTTTTTGAAGACATCAAGACTCAAGATGTCATCAAGACATCAAGACTCAAAGATGTCATCAAGACATTGAAGACTCAAGATGTCATCAAGACATGAAGACTCGAAGATATCGAAGATCCAAGAATTATTGAAGACTTCGAAGAAGATATGAATACTCAGTATAACCTGAATGTTCAGAGGAACTGAATAATATCTATCTGAAGACTACAAAACTGAGAAAAACGCAAATATTCAGAAAAGTAGATATTGCCCAAAACATTCATATGCAGACAAAAGGAACTAAGTCTAAGTGTTGTTTAAGATTAACTCATTCAGAGAGATTGACCAAAAAGAGCCGTTTTGTTTGTCTACATTCACTGAAGATATGAACCAATCAGAGGAAGACAACACTGTACTTTACTGACACTGAAAGCGACAGGACCCTGAATCATGTCAGTAGTACTAAGTTCCAGACTTCAAAAATTGGTGATTGGCTACATGACTGCATATTTCCTAAAACATGCAAGGGAGTATTCAAACCCTAAATATAGCCATTCATCAAACACCAGAAAAGGAAACCCTTGATACTATCTCCTCCAACGGATAGTTTTTCAAGAGTGACCTTGGTGAAGTTGCCTATAAATACCAGTGAACCTTTACATTGAGAGGTCACGGGAAATTTCAAAGCAACTCAAGAGCTCATTCGTATTATTGCAAATTGAAGCACTCGAATAAACCTAAAATTTCCCAAGTGTTTCACATTGGAGAGATCTCATTCACTAATCCTAGATTGATAAGAAATATCCAAAGCTTAGTAGAGATATCCTAGCCTTTGCATCTGTTCTTATTGTAAAGGATATCTCACCCTAGTTGGAAACCAACCCAAAACCCAAACCCTTTGTTAAGGTAGTTTGTGTGTGATTTGTTGGTGAGTTAGAGTTGTAAAGAGTTAGTAAGCTACAGTGAGTTAGCCAAAAAACTCTAGAGAAGAAGTTAGTAAGCTACTTGTGGTAGTCTGAACACTTCTGTGTGTTTGAGTTAGTAAGTTGCAGTGAGTCAGCCAGAAAACTCAAGGTAGAAAAGTGAGTAAGCTACAGTGAGTTAGCCAGAAAGCTTTAGGAAGTGGTTAAGGAATTTCTCTGAAGATCAGAGAGAGTGGACGTAGGAGCTTGAGTCTCTGAACCACTAGAAAAGTGAGTACTGCATTATTATCTATTGCATGTTTTTCACTGAGAGCATAGTTCAATGATATTCAGTTTGAACCAATCCACTGAACTTGCATCAATTGATCACAACCTTAATCACTGTTTAATTGAAGGGAAGATTTTCAGCAAAGTTAAAAACGAGTATAAACTTAAGGCCAACCATTCCGCACACTTGAGTAGCTAGAACAGATAGTTACCAAACTGAACTAACTCTACTGAGGGTTCAGTAAGATAATTATCTGATCCAAGAGCCTCAGGATCTCTGATAAACTCAGGCTCAGTTGGGCTAATCTGAAGCTTCTGAAAGCAGCTCAGGATCATTGTCTCAGTAGACTTTGACTCAGGGTAATCCGTGCTTCTCAGGGCAAAATCATCAGGATAACCTGACCCATCTGACCTCAGTGAAAGAAAAGTTTTAAAAATCACTGAGCACGTGTATTCCCCCCCATACACGTGTGAGACTCGTTAGCACCGGGACCAACATTCGACATCCTCAGAAAATTCAATATGAGACTCAACCCCAAGAAGTGTAACTTCAGAGTGGAGTCGGGGAAGTTCTTAGGGCAGTCAGTAAGCGGGGCATCGAGGCGAACCCAGGGAAGGTCAAAGCTGTGTTAGACATGGGGGCAGCCCGAACTGTGAAAGAAGTTCAGAAACTCACGGTGTGCCTAGCCGCGCTGAGCAGGTTCATCTCTCGGATGGGGGACAAGTGCAAGCCAATGTTCAACACGATCCGTAAGATGGCAAAGTTCGAATGGACGCCCGAAAGCCAGGACGCCTTCGAAAAAATCAAAGCTTACCTGGCGGATGTGAGCATATTTTCCAAACCTGTTCCGGGAGAGAAGCTGTTCTTGTATCTCGCAGCATCGGAGACCGCCTTGAGTGCGGTACTGGTCCGAGAAGACATTGAACGAGATGGAGAAACGCTACCCCTCGCTAGAGAAGCTGGCATACGCATTAGTCATAAGCGTGAGAAAGCTGAGACCGTATTTTTTCGACCATCAGGTCGAGGTTCTCACTTCCCTACCACTGTGGAATGTACTCCACCATCTGGACACTTCAGTCCGATGCCTCAAATGGGCCATTGAGGTCGGGCAGCACGGTGTAACCTATGCGCCACAACCTGCCATCAAGGCTCAGGCACTGGCCTACTTCGTATTAGAGCTTACGTTCCCGACAGAAGCAGGAAGTTCAGGCAGCTTACCGTGGGAGCTTTTCATTGATGGTTCAACGACCTCTCACAAGTCGGGTGTGGGGATGGTTTTAATGAGTCCTGAGGGTATCTCATTCTAGAACTCCATTACCTTCGATTTTCCCGCAACGAATAATGAGGCCGAGTATGAGGCTCTCATCAGCGGCCTGGAAATGGCAACAACCATGGGGGTCAAGAGATTGTAGGTTCATAACGACTCCCTGCTCGTGGCCTGCCAAGTTTCGGGGGAGTACGAGGCTAGGGACGACAGGATGGCAGCCTATCACAAAAATTGTGAAAACACTGTGCATGAAGTTCACACAGATCCATGTCAAGCTGATACCGAGAGAGCGGAACTCACGAGCCGATGCTTTAGCCAGGTTGGCGACCTCCGAATGATCACCAGACATGAAGGATGTCACCATTACGACACTTCCCCACCCATCCACCGCGCAAGTAACCATAACAACATTAGAAAACCCGGTGCCGAACTGGATGACACCCATCATGGAGTATTTGATAAGTAGCCTCTCACCGACGATCCAAGCTCGGCGATTGCAATTAAAGGGTCGCCCGATACACAATGATCATGGAGTTAGTACAAGAGAGGCTCCGGCATACCCCTACTTCGATGTATAACACCCGAACAAGGTTAAGACATCCTGCGAGAAATACACGAAGGGGCATGCGGAAACCACACTGGGGGGAAGTCGCTGGCCCACAAAACCACAAGGCAGGGATATTTTTGGCCAACCTTAAGGGCCGATGCTATTTTCTTCGCCCACAAATGCCACAAATGTCAGATCTATGCCCCCTCTATCAAGGTCGCACCCGAAGAGCTCACGAGTATCCTCAGTCCTTGGCCCTTTGCAAAGTGGGGGATAGACATCATTGGGCCACTCCAAACGGCCCCAGGATCAGTCAAGTATGCCTTAGTAGCGGTGGATTACTTCACAAAATGGGCCGAGGCTGAGGCACTAGCAACCATCGACCAAGATCATGTCATCAGGTTCATTTGGCGCAACATTATCTCAGAGATTCCCATCGCCTCAGCAATCATATCGCATACAATGGGAAGTTATTCGACAGACGAAGGTCGACGCCTTCTTCAAAAAATGGAAGATCACAAAGCTATTCTCTACCCCATACCACCCTCAATCGAATGGACAGGTCGAGGCCGTAAACAAAATCATAAAGCAGATGCTCAAGGCCAAGATCGAAGGGGGAAAGGGGAAATGGGCTAGTGAGCTCCCAGATGTGGTGTGGGCATACAGAACAACCTGCAGGAATTCAACGGGCAAAACCCCTTATTCGCTAGCCTTCGGAACTGAGGCAGTGGTGCCGGCGGAGGTCGATGTCCCGACTTTCCAGACTAGCCAAGTCGCTTTCGATCACAACGATGAAGCCCTGGAGAGGAACCTCGACCTACTCGAAGAAAAGTGATTAGAGGCTAATATGAGAAATGCCAGATACAAGCAGAGGTCTGAGAAATATTACAACTCTAAAGTATGAGTTTGACGCTTTAAGGTTGGGGACCTAGTACTGAAGAACATACTCAGAGACTCAAATGGTGCCCTCGGCCCCAATTGGGAGGGCCCATTCCAGATATCGAAGGTCCTACCAAATGGATCATACGAGCTCGAGAAAGCAGATGGGATCAAGGCTCAATATTCGTGGAATGCAACTCATTTGAAAAAATACTACAATTAGATTTATGTCCTTGTATCGATCAAGGCGATGTAAACAATTCTCTATTTTTTTTAAATGTGAGATTCCTGTGTAAACTAAGCGGGTTGCATGAAAAATATATGATCGATGAAATGCATACCACTTGAAAGACATGATCGATAACATGCAGGTCGCATGAAAGACATGATCGATAACATGCAGGTTGCATGAAAGACATGATTGATAACGTGCGAACCCGAGGTCCGACTTTAGAAATACTGGAGGCGATATCACCACCCTAGCGGTGCGGTCATCCCCCGACTTTATAAGACGGCTACGCAAATGTCCAAGAAACAAGTCGCATAGAAAATAAGACGACAATGACTAAGCAAAAGTCGTATAAAGAAATCAAGTCAACACAATGAAGGAATTAAAAAGGAAAATTTCATTAATAAAGACCCGAAGGTCGGGGAAAACCCCATTACAATAGACCCGAAGGTCGGTAAAGAGAGCATTCCACTACCATACATTTTTCGGAATCGAGCTAGCGACTTGGTCTGTACCACAGAGCCACTTGAACTAGCGACTTGGTCTATACTACAATGCTACTAGGGTAGCATCTCTCGGACGAGGAGGTCGCTAAGGAAGATGCTGCAAAACTATCAGAAAAGGATGTTACAACATCCTTGGAGTGTCAGGTGCTGCAATAGGGATTCTCGTGTGAGCAAGCACGAGTGCCATCTTTACGACGCAAAAAACTCAAGGGGTTGTGAAGGGCATTTTGTCATGATCGGATTCGCATTAAATCCGTATCGCATATCAAGAGGGGCCCATCACCATTAATCCCATTCTCCCGATCGGCACCTGAGACACCGTGAGTTAGGGGCCCCGCCGTCACGGCAGCTGCGGATCCGCCGACCGGGTAATAGCGAAACTTGGAAATGGTTGTATGGTCACCCTCCGGTGAAAGCAGAATCTGAGATGGAGGAGCCGCAAAGATGGTCCGAGTGCCGGAAACAATGAGCACAGAGCCAGAGAGACTTACTACCCGAAAGGATTTTAAAACGAGAGGATCGCCGGAATCGCCCATAGCCTGAGCTTGGAGGCGAAAAGTGGGGAGATTAGAGAGGGACAATATGAGTTTTTAGTGTGAAATACCCGCCCTATTTATAGATGGAGGGCGGGGGTCTAGTTGCAATTTCCAACTCTCGAGGGCCCCACAAAGAAACCGGCGGCGCACGTGGGGCGCTTGGACAGGACGTGACTTTTGGTTGGGCCAATTTATGGCGCCCGGCGCCACCTAATACCCAGGCCATCAATGTGGATCTGTCAACCGTCACACCAATTTGGAAAATCGAAGCAACGTTTCGCATCCTCGAGGAGGAGATGTCGGCGTAGGCACATTTCTCGAGTCCGACCTGCCAAAAGTTGATAAGTTGTACGAGTTCAAGTCAAGGCCTCAAGACGAGCTTGTGACCTCGACTTGGGGGGGATGAAATATGGGAGTTTATTTTACATAGTAAGATGAGCACCAGACCAAAACATAAAATAACTTCCAGTAATAAAAGACCAGGAAGGTCAGGAGAAGTACATCATAAACCAAATGCCCGAAGGCTAGTACAACGGAAATCAAAAAGGGAAATAGAGCGGCAATATTAGTCCTTCTCAGCTGGGGCAGTCGAGGTCGGGGTAATGACCGTCCTGAAAGGAGGCTCCTGCTGCATACCCACCGGTGGACCAGCTTCTAGGTTTAAGACCCTCTCCACGATGGGCTCGGCAGGCATGATAACAGTTGGAGGAACAACCTCCGACCTCGGTATCTCCTCCCCGATGGGCTCGGCGGGAGTGGCAGCTGTGGGAGGAGTGACCTCTGAGCTCGTCAACTTCTCCGCCAAGGGCTCAGAAGATGTGGCATCCGGGAGGTCAACCAGCAGGGAGTCGAGGAGAAGGCGCACGATTTGCCCGGGATCGGGAAAGAAGGAGAGATCGATGGCCATATCCTCCAAATATTGGATATCCAACAGAACATCGGGGGCCAGAGGGTTGTCCCGGACATACTTCTTGAGATCAGCGACTAGCCCAGTAAGGTCGCCGGAAGGGTTTGCCTGGTGACATATATGGATGGAGCCCGCAAAGGCCATCACATACGCGAAATTAGTGTTCATCTCTTCGGCGACCTTGAACTGGGTCTCCCTAGTGTCCAACTCCCCTTTGGCCCTGGCCAGCTCCTTCCCCAAATCGTCGTCCACCTCGGCCGCCCTCTTTTCCGCCTGGACCATCTTCAGCTTCTCGGCCGCCAGTGCGGTCTCCGCCAAGGCCGACTTCTGCTTCTCCTCAGCTAGCACTCCCTCTAGCTCAGCAAGTTGACCCTCGACGGTCGAGATCCACAGAAGATGCTCCCCATTGGCTTTCTCTAACCCTTTCTGAGTCTCGGCCGCCACCAAGATCAGTCCGGCCTGATCGGACACACGAGCCTGGGACTCACGGAGATGTCGGAGCTCGGTTTCGGCTTGGGCACTGGTCCTCTCCAAATAAAAGGCTTCCTTGAGAGTGTGGACCATGGCCGAGTACATATTGCCCGTTATTTTCTGACGATGGGCGTTGTCATGATCAGTACGCGTCCACGCCCGGGGCATGTTGTGCACGCTTCGGGAAATGTACCCCGACCACTTATTGGGGAGGTCGGCTGAAGCAAGGGGAGGACTCCTGAGGAAGCTAACCACCTCGGGCAAAAGTCGACGGGGCCAATTTCAGGGCTATAAAGGAAAGCCGAATCATCAGAGTTGTGAGGATTAATGTTGAAAAAAAGGGGATCAGGCAAACCATAATGAGGACTTACTCGTTCACTTGATCCTCCTTCCAGCCTAAGAAGGAGTCATCATCTTCGTGTCGACCTCTCCTCCGGGCTAGCGAGGCAGGCTGCGAGCTGGCGAGCGGTGAGGCCGGTGTTGAAGTCACCGGCTGTGATTGGGGGCAGACCCAATCTTTCTTCCCCATCCCCCTATTGATTTCGGACTCGTACATCGAGATCTCCTCCCTCACTCTCTTCCGAGCGTGCCCAGAAGTCGGCGGAGTCGACCCTGTAGCCTTCCTCTTGCCTTTGTCGGCAGCAGAGGGACCAGTGGGGACCGAACCTAGAGGGACGACCTCGGTGGGAGTCGGCTTCGAAGGGGTGATTTCAGAGGTCTCCAGTCGCCTCATGTTTCCCAGAACAGATTTCCTACGTGAGGCCATGATGTTTGCAGAAGGCTTACGGCGATAAACGGGGGTGTTAGGAACTGCAGGAATGTGAGAAGCCAACCAGTTAGGTCGATATCAAAAGATGTAATAAGCACAGAGTAAGGAAACTTACAAGGGATCTTTAGATGATGCGGGTACGTGTATAAGCCGGCTTTGAGACGGTCTTGCTCGGAGTTCAGGTCATTAACATCCCGGCAGCTCGGAAGGGTATCACAGACTAGTTTGAAGGCCTCCAAAAAGTCCCAATACAGGTCGGATTTTCGAGGTGTGAACACTGTAAAAGAAAATAAGAATTAGATCAGTACGATTTCAGAATCAAGAATATGAGATTTACCGTGTTCTACTCGGTTCACATAATCGGTCGGGACATGTATGGGCAGAGTGCTTGAAGGGTCTACGGACTCCCACGCCCCTCCAACGAACAACTATTTCTTGTGCCAACCTTCGATTTTGTTAGGGATCCAACTCACGAGCTCCCTGCCCAGGCGAAGTTGAACGATATTGTAGCCGCCAGCTTGGGTAATGGGTGTCATCACAAAAGATATTTCCCCGGGGTTGGGCAATAGATATAGCTCAGCCTTTCCCAGCACAGTTATTGTGGAAAGAATGTAACTCCATCCATTAGGAGTGATCTGGGTCAGACTCTGGTTCCAAGCCACCAGCAGGTGAGAAATCGCCGGGTGGAGCGGGAATCGGATTCCGGCATCCATTATCTGTTCGTTGACCGCGATCATGCTGGGTGGTGGCTGGTCGGCCCTTTCGTCAAAGGCCTCCCCGTAAAAGTGTACATCCCGGGGGACTTTATAATGGCATTGGAGAGATTTCACATAACCATCGGTGAGGACCGACCTGTTCCTGTCAAGTGACGCCACAAAATCCGACTCGACCGACTTCCGGAAGCTACGGTCCGGACTCTTGTATGAGGCCTAGGTCACATATGAGTGGTAGTCAAAAGCCCGCTCGTAGGCCCCATATTTCTGGGCCGGGTTGTAAGGCCCGGGTGTCTTCTCCGTCGACGGCGCGACCATGCGAAGGGAACTCGGTTCCAGGGCAGGAATGTGGGTTATGTCGTCTAACTCCCTCAGAAATTGATCGTCATCTCCATCACCGTCCCGGCCGATGCCGAAGGCATCGGCGGTCAGGGGCGTCATGGAATCCAGGGTGGCGGTCTCTGTGTTGCTGCGATGATACAACTCGGTGATCACAGTATTGTCGTCATCTGAAGATGAAGAAACCAGGAACAGAGGGGCGCGGGAGCAAATCGGGAACCGGAAGCCATTGACGTGAAATTGGGAAAAGACGGTTACCTGAAGAACTGCCGGGTCTCTGGAGAATAGCCGGAAAGACGGGCGCGGAAGTTCAGGTCTAAGTTTTGAGAGACAAAAATGAGGAAGGGTTTTATGGAGGAACCCCAGACCTATTTATAAAGAGGTGAAGGGTCGAAAGTATAAATTTGAAATTCTTGGGGACCCCGCGGAAATTAGGGCGACGTGGACGACGCGTAGGAAGCACGCGATCGTCGATTGGGCGAACTCGCGGCTTGAAACGTCCTCAGCCTACCGCACCATCATTACCATCCTGTCACTTGTCACACCGATTGGGGAAACTTAGGCGACCATACGGCTCCCCAAGGATAGAGACTTGACTTGGACACAGATCCTAAGATCGGCTTTCCGTAGGTCGACGAATATCAACGGTTCAAGATAAGATCCCGAAGGGAGCTCGTGACCTCATCTTGAGAGGCAATTGTTGTACGGGGAAATAACCCGACCTAACGGAGGCTTGGGATTGGGCAATCTCATGTTTAACTTGTTATTCGACTTCATCCAGCTGGAGCAAGGCGGGAGGCGACTTTGAAGTCTCGGAAGGTTGCTAGCGGCTTGACGTAGCAAAGAAGTTGCGGAGCAACTTGAAAGAATCGAACATCACGGTCGAAGAAGTTGCGACTTCAGTTAAAGATAAATATGGACAAGATTCAGGCAGTTATGGTGAGGCAGATTTCTCGGGATGTAATCAGGGAAAGCATATCCGTGAGCGCGACTTGCGGAGCAAGGAAGGAAGCCCTAATCAGCCCACGAGAGAAAGCCCACGAAGACTGTAGCCCTAGATTTGTGTCTATAAATATAACTTGTAATACACATTGTAAATGATCAAAATCTTAGTACTATAGGCATATATTATACAGTACAAATCCTAGCTTGGTGCCCCCAGACGTAGTGTATTCCAAAGACGAACTGGGTAATCAAATCACTTGTCATTTATTGCTTTCGCCGTGGTATTGATCGGAACATTACTAAATTGTTTTCTTGTTCGCCGGTAACTAAACGTGGTACAACATATGGTACTAACAAAACACAAACAACCCATCACTCTTAAATAAGAGCAATCTGGTTCCTGATTATACAATTTTTAAAAATGAGACATGTTTTGCAAAACTGAGGATGGTGTTCTATTGATCAAATGGGTTGCTGTTTGAATGCAATCAGACCAATATTTTAATGGAAGAGATGATTGAAATAGCAAAGCCCTAGCTACTTGTAAAAGATGCTGATGCTTTCTTTCAACCACATAATTTTGTTGTGGAGTCTCCACACAAGATGTTTGGTGAATAATACCATTTGTTTTGATAAAAATCTGAAAGAAAAAACTCAGTTCCATTATCACTTCTCATAATCTTAATTTTTGTTGAAAATTGTGTCAAAACCATGTTGTAAAAATTTTCATTAGACAATCTAACATCAGATTTGTGCTTCAGTAAATAAATCCATGTACACCTTGTGTAATCATCCACAGTTGTCAAAATATATTTGTAACCATTATAAGATTCTAATGAGAATAGTCCCCAAACTTCACAATGAATAAGCTCAAAAGCAGAAGAACAAGTAGAAGTGCTAACAGGAAAAGGCAGCCTCTTTTGCTTAGCTAAAGGACAAATGTCACAAATTTCATTCATATCATGATCTTGTACAACAATATTCTTCATACAATCAAGATTCTTAGCATGAATATTGCCTAATGTAGCATGCCATATCCTATAGTTAACAGAATTACTAGCTCTTACAGAATTAACATAGTTTCCAGACTTCATCAGATAGAGACCCCCCTTTTGTTCAGCAAAACCAATCACCATCTTGGTGTTGTTGTCCTGTAATGCACAAAGAGAAGCACCAAAAACCACACTCACATTTGAATATCTGGACAAATGAGATATGGACAGCAAATTAAAGGAAAAATCAGGAACAAACAACACATTGTATAAAGTAATGTGATCATTTATTTTGATATTTCCAATAAAAGTAACTACAACCAAGTGATTATTTGGTAAATTTATCTTGATATTTGATGGGGCAGGGGCAGATGTAAAAAGAGACAAATCACAACACATATGATCAGTTGCCCCTGTATCCAATATCCAAGTATCATTAATAGATTTAACATTGAATGAACAATGAAGAATACCTGAGTCATCTTGCTGTGCAAATGCACCAACAACAGATTTAGCATCCAAAACTATAGGTATATAAGGCTCTATGGACTTGTGAATCTGATCATGAGATTTATCAGATGGCACAGCTTCTGCCACAGAATGCACAGGCTGAACAAAAGCTCCAGCTACAGAATGAGAGTCTGAAGGCTTTTGCATTATGGAGAATGTCATGAATTGCTCAAAGAGGTCTTGATTGAATAGAGGGTTGGTAGCAACAGGTTCTTCCTTAGGAATGGCATCAAGAGCTCCACAATCAGCCATTGAATTATGAGCAGAACGATCAACCTTAAGCTTTTTGTTGCTTTTCCATCCAGGTGGAAATCCTATAATCTGATAACACCTATCTACAATATGACCTTGCAAACCATAGTGTGGACACTTAAGAGGCCTTATTCTATCTTTGAACTGCTTAACACCCTGCCTAGCTAACATAGTTATAGACTCTTGTTGAACAAAAACATGATGACTCAAAGATTATTGACTCTCTTCTTGTAACAACAAGGAATAGATTTTAGCAAGAGTTGGTAAAGGGGATTGCAAGAGGATCTGACTCCTGATGGTTGAGTAAGACTCATCCATCCCAATCATAAATTTCATTACTACATCCCTTTCTTGGGTCTAAGCAACCAATTGTGGGAGGTTGCAAGAACAACTAGCCCTACAAGTACACTTCAAGATCGGCCTAAAGCTCACATATTCATCCCATAAGCTCTTAAAATGATTATAATACACTACCAAAGAGCTAGAACCCTTAGAAATAGAAGCTAAAGACTTCTCTAGAAAATAGACCCTTGTGCCATCAAATTTAGCATACCTTGCGTGTAACTCGTCCCACGCTTCACGGGCTGAGGTGAAAATTTCCAGCGTTCTTTTGATATCTGGACTGATAGAATTGAGGATCCAGTTTAAGACCAAATCATTGGAACGGACCCATGCTCGGTAAATCCCAGCATCATCCTCCGGAGATGGAGGGACCAAAGAACCATCCACCAACGGGATTTTGTTCTTTACACTGAGGGCCCTCTTAATAGAGTGGCTCCATGAAATGAAGTTGGAACCGTTAAGAAGTTCAAGAACAATGGCCACAACAGAATTGTCCTACGGATGCAAGGCCAAAGGAGAAAAAGGGTTAAGTTAGGATTCAAATAAGAATTAATCGATTCTGTATGCCATTTCCAAGAATTAGGGCAAAAAAAAACCAAATACTACCAAGAATCGATCGAAAATCAAATTCAATTGAGAAACTCAAACAACAATCGATTGAAACACAATCGAAAACAAGAAAGACGAACGATTTACAACAAAATCGTTCCAAAAACCAAAAAACAAATTGCGAGGTTACGCAGCTGAATCAATAGAAAAGACCTAGCATATCCGAATCAAAAATTGCCCCGTAAATTGATACCATAACAGTTCTGATGGAATTTCATAATGGAAAACTAAAACTTGAATTGAAAGAATGAATCGAAAAGTATGAATTTACAAAGTATTCTTCCTATTTAAAGAAAGATGAAAAGAGAAGAAAAGAGTCCAAATTAGTTGTAACTAACTAACTGATTTGGAGTCAACAAGTGGAAATTTGACTAACTTATTCTGATAACAACATTTGATACTGTTATTTACAACAACTAATACTATTTCTCATCCCAGCTAATATTTTACCCAGTTACAACTAATACAATATGCTGGAAACCAAATAAAAGACTTTATTTGGTTTATTATAATTCTTCCTCGTTCGTGCCCTAATTTCTTGTCCAATTTAATTTTCTTCAATTCGCTCCGATTATTGGATGAAATTGGGTTGTTCAATTTGAATTTTGGTGTGGATTCTACGAGAAGAAGAGACAATATGTGTTTGGTGTTTGGATTACACCTCAACACAAAGTGTGTGCTAAAATTTAAATCCTTCTGCACTCTTTTCACGTTGTTCTGTAAATCTGTAATTTTAGACTGATGATATTTTTCCCATTTGTATTAGTTTTGTTCATGTAGTAACACTCTTTTGCTCATAGGGTAACACTCTTTTGTTCATGTAGTAACACATCAAGTTATTATGTAAATCTGTAATTTTGGACTGGGAATTTCTTTTCCGTTTGTTCTGATTTTGTTTATGAGTTTGTACTGGTTTTTGTTCATGTAGTAACACACTTTTAATGATGATATTTTTTGCGTTTGTACTGGTTTTGTTCATGTAGTAACACTCTTTTGCTCATAGGGTAACACTCTTTTGTTCATGTAGTAACAAATCAAGTTGTTATGTAAATCTGTAATTTTGGACTGGGAATTTCTTTTCTGTATGTTCTGGTTTTGTTTATGTGTTTGTACTGGTTTTTGTTCATGTAGTAACACTCTTTTGCTCATATGGTAACACTCTTTTGTTCATGTAGTAACACATCAAGTTGTTATGTAAATCTGTAATTTTGGACTGGAGATTTCTTTTTGCGTTTGTTCTGGTTTTGTTTATGTGGTAACAACGTTTCTCTTCATATGGTAACACTTTTTGTTCATGTAGTAACACATATTTTTTTAGTAATATGTAACAATGTTCATATATCATCGTAATACTATGTGAATATTCATGTGTATTTTATTTTTTTTGTGTGTTACCATATGAACAATAATGTGTTACCTTGTGACTCAAGTTACCTTATGAATATTTATGTGGTACGATATGTTATATTAAGTGTTACGTAAGATGTGAAGTTTTTTTTAATATAATAATGTAGTAACACTTATACATATATGTAGTAACACAAAAAATTTGATAAAAAAAAATTATGTGTACAGTAGGAATAGAACCTGCGACCAAATTCATTAGCAACAAACCTGAACCACTAGGCTACAACACATATTTGATAAAGATATCCTTCTATAAATACATATGCGTTCGCGCCAATCTGAACGCACTGCCCGCGCCCGACCCGCTCTGACCCGCAAAATTTAGGCAACTTTTGCCTTATTTATGTTGTATTGCACATAACACTAGTGTGCAATATTCCACACAAGACTTTCTCTAATAAATTCATATTATTACATATATAAGATCTAAATAATATATATATATCTAAATAGTTTCCTAGTTCTAATGTATGGATTCTTCAAAATTGAGCAGTATGCAGTATTGGATACGCTGGGGTTGTGAGTGCGGGGTGAGAAGTGCGGGGTGAGATTCGCCTCGGATTCGCACCCAATTCGCCACGTGGCGTATCCCAATTTTTTTATGTTTTTATTTTTAATTCGGATACGCGTATACCCCTCAGAGGATACACGTATTGGATACGTATTGGGATATTATTGTAAAATTTATTAAATTTTGGAGGTTTTTTTATAATATTTTAAAATTTACTAATAATTTAATAAATTAAATAACAAACCCCAGGGCCAAACTTACGCCAATTCAGGAACAGTATTATGTACTACTCATTAACAAAAAAATATTATAATTTATAAATAATTCTTAATAAATTAAATATTAAATAAGTAAATAATTAATAAATTAACAATCAGAACTCAATAAAATGAACTAATCAAACAACTACTCTTGGTATTATGTACATGTGTTTTAACTACTCTTGTTATTATTACATGTGTTATATATATTTGTTGTAAATTTTTTGATATTATTACAGGTTTATATATAATTAAATAAAAATAAATTGATGTATCCTCGCCGCTTCGTATCCTAAAATTTTAAAAATCTCCGAATTCCCGCATACGAATCGTATCTCATCTGCACCCCTCACTCGTACCCGTGCAACACAGTATCCTAGTAATTTTTCATTATTATTTGTTAATATTTATTCCAAAAAAAAATTCTCATCATTATTACTTGTTAACATTTGTTCCAAATGAAATTTCTCAATCCATTGTTATTTGTTAATATTTGTTCTAAAGATCTTTTCCCAATTGGCTAATTATTTTTTGCGGGAAAATTCAATGGTTTTTAAATTTAGGCTGATTTCTGATATTATATTACAGGAGTATTATAGTTGTACAACAATTATATCATTAATTTTGAAAAAAAAAACAGCCATAAAATGATCATTTAAATTTACCCAACTACATAATAATAGAAGGAAGTGAAAAGAACACATGTCGATATAGGTTACACCAGCAACAAAATAAACACCTCAGATCTGAAGTTGTGACAAATTCCAATGTAAAATACGAGATGAAAAAAATATCAAATCAATAAACGTAGCAAAGTGAATATGTCAAACTAACCAAATCATTCCAAATACATATGAAATATGTCAAACTAACTAAAAGATGGTTCAAAAGAAGCAACGCATGCATACATCTGAAATATGCCAAACAACTAACCAAATCATTCCATAATAAAATTGAAGCATACAAAGAAATTCAAAATAGGGAAAATCACCGGCCTTCGATCTGTAAATTGGTGCCTGATAAGCCCTCTACTTCCACTCGTTCCACGAATTCCTGTAATTTCCGTTTGTCATGCTGAAAATCAACTTTAACTTGAAGATGCTGATTCCCGAGGCTTTCTTGTTACTCCAGTATTTTAACTGCAGATAAAGCAGCAGAAACCCTGCAGTTAACCAAACATATACGTTCAAGTGTGCGTATAGCTCCGATACCTGAAGGGATTTCAACCTGTTGGTCCCGTGCAAACGAGTCTTACACGTGTATGGGGGGGAATACACGTTTTCGAACAAGCGTACTTGCACACGATTCTCCGTATTAAATCTTAGCAATCACATGTGACCAATAATATTGCCCAAGATAAAAAGTATTGAATCTCGTTGATTCTCTACCCATGATAAGTCAAAGCAATAGTTACCAACCACACGTGATCCTATTTAAGGAACGAAGATTAAGAAATAACGAACCACTAAAGTCTAATTCTTCCTTGTTCAGTTCTGAAGAATTTGTACTCCTGTAGGTCCTATTCAGTGCATCAGTCATGCACTAGTGTAATCTCTTGGTCAAGACAAGTCAATCCGAGCCTTAAACTTCAACCTTTCACGATGGATTGTTCATTTCCATCTAGGTCATGAATGGTGTACTTTTAGTTACAAGGGACTGTTAATTTAATCTTCTGTGATCTGGTATCACTAAATTAACTATAATGTAACACGTACTATTTAATGATCAGTTATGCAGTAAATATATGTAACATTCGATGATATTTAAAGCATCAGTGATAAACAATTTATTTCAGTAAATAAGTCCGAAATTCAGTTTTGATTATACAAAGTAAAAGCATACTTTCCAGTATAATCCCAACACTGATGTAGGTCTTCTGGTCTTCTGATCTTTAGGTTACTCTGAGTCTCAGTCTCTTCAATCATACTGAGTCTTTCAGGTTTATTCTTGAGTCTTGAGCTTATCCGAGTCTTCGGGTTTATCACGAGTCTTGAGTTTATCGAGTTTAGGTTTATCTCGAGTCTTGAGTTTTATCGAGTCTCGGTGTCTTACATCTTCACCGATCATCGACTTCTTCTTGTCTTACGGCTTGTCTTAGTCTCTCGATCATCGACCTTATCTGGTCATCTGATAATTTGACCTGACCTATACATATTGAGTTCCCCCTCAATATGTGACCTATCTTTTACATCACTATCTATACATCTCAGCTGGTCATCTTAATCTGATTCTAAGTCATCCATCCACCAAACGATCTGGATGGGCCTATTACAACCCTGTTTTGGAACTTCCATCAAAACTAAATACAAATTTCCCAACAATTTCCCCCTTTTTGATGGAACCAAAACACTTAATCAGAAAAACAGATAACATGAGTAGAAATACAGATAATGTAAAAACAGTACTTTATTCAGAAGACAATGAGATGTTGTCTTAGAATCAGAGAGATAGAGTATTTCCTTCAGATAGGTGTGTGCATTACAGAATACATAAAAACGTACCTATCATCTGATTCCAAGTTTTCTTCCTTAGGTGTACTTGAACCTTTGAAGTTATTTGGGGATACCAAACATCTTGTACATCCTTTGCATCAGCTTGTCCAGATCTTCTCTTCTATGGATCCCTCCTTTGTCAGCAAATCCATAGTTTGCATCCTTGAATTTGACAACATCTAGCTTGTTGTCTGGACGCAAAGGTGGAAGAAGTTGTTCAAAGGGAGGAGCTTCAGGTATCAGTGACATGATCTTCCCTTTCTTCATCACCGTCTGGTAGAAGT
Organism: Stenogyne calaminthoides; assembly: GCA_037126765.1. Lineage (NCBI taxonomy): Eukaryota > Viridiplantae > Streptophyta > Magnoliopsida > Lamiales > Lamiaceae > Stenogyne > Stenogyne calaminthoides. The sequence continues at coordinate 24,797,717 of JBBCBC010000009.1, read as the reverse complement.
CCTGGGTGCCGTTTCTAACCGATTCTGAAATTCATCATCATTTTACATGTTGGTCTTGATGAATCGGAATCATCTCCGGGATGTATCGTCACACAACCATTACGCTCGATCGATACCATTGCAGGCGAGATCTAGTCGGGCACAGAGAGGATGTCTTTTACTGGTGCCGGAAAGGCATTCTCTTCCCAAGCAATCTCCTCTGTTGCAGCTTCATTCTTCATCTTTCTTCGGATGTATGCGATGTTTAGTCCCTTAGCCTCTGCTAACTTCTGCTTCTTGATGGCAGCCTCTCTTATTCTCTGTCTGGTTTGCTCTTGAATTTGTTCAGGAGACATCTGGCTTTGATAGAGGATACTTGTCCTTGTCTCTGAACTTCAGCAGTAGCTTTCACCATTTTGCCTTTCCTTCTCCTCAGAGTCTGCTCAGGTTCATCTCGTTCGTCTTCTTCTGCTAATTTCTTAGCGAGTTCAAGGCTCTTGGCCTGTTCATCAATTTCCATTGTTTTCTGTACAAACGAAGAGAAGTCTTCAATCTTGTCGACTCTGGTAATAACATCTGAAAGTGCAATCTTCTGCTCAGTGATATCTTTGCTATGTTGCTCTGGCTTTTTTTTTTTTTAGTTCAAAGAACAAGATCGGTAGATGGAGTGGCTTTAGGCAAGTCGAATCTGATGGTTTTGGAGAAAAGATGCAATAGTTACCAAGCGTATAATTTTTTTTTTCTTCTTTCTCTTGTCCTTCCCTTTTTGGTTTCATCAAAGAGGTTGTACAACCCTGCGATTGAGCAATAAAGCGTCGTGTGATCTCCTCTCGAGTTCCTCAACAAAGAAGAGTGAGGATTATGTGGCGAAGGTGCGAGGAGTTAAAAAAGCGTCCGAGAGCAAATTCGATGTCCTTTCTTGCTTTCGTTCGTAGAAATGCCAAAAGTTCTTCCAACCCATATCCATGTGGTTGTCAGTCTTCTCCAGGGATGCCCAGACACTTTCCAGTAGCACCTGTGTCTCATTGAGCATGTCTGTCTGAACTTTGAGTTTATCAGACTAGAGATTGAGCTTCTCGGCAAGAGGATTTACTAGTTGCAACACATCAGAAAGGATGGCATTGTGCATCTGTGAGAGTTTCTCAACTGTGAGACTCCTTTCTCTGTCAACCAGTTTTGTTTACTCTTCTTCAAACCGCTTCATCAGATCTGCTGTATGAGAGCTATGAATTTGTCTTCAATAGCAACCTTTACCCCATCCTGAATCTTCTCATTACAAATATCTAGGGTATCGGAGCTCAACATAGCAGTCTGGTCAGATGTTGAAGCCTTGTCAAGTTGGGTCTCATCTGCAGCACCCATTCTTAGTTCATCGGCAGCTCCCTCAAGATCTGTAAGAGGTTGAACAGTCTCCTCTCTATTGTCAGCAATCCCGAACCTTTCATGAATCAACCATCTGATATCATCCTCAGAGGCCAATTCAACAGCGCTATCAATCCCAGCATTGTTCAAGCACTTCATCTCCAAGTCTACAAAGAAATCAGATCCTAGAGTTGTCATGAGGATCAGAAATTCCTCGATGCTTTTCAGTCTGATATCCCTCCAGAACACAATCTCTTCTATCTGATGCTGGATGCCAGGATGTTGATCCAATTCAGGGCACAGGTCCAGCAGATACTCATTGATTTGTTGCTTCATTATTCTTATGATGGGGCTTTCAGAATCAGGTGAAGCAAGCACGATTCTGGTATTGAAGGGATTATGAGAGATGGACACATGTTTGTTAGATCTCTCAGGTTCCGGTATCTTGTTTGGAGATTGGGAGTGAGATGGGGATATTTGTGGTTCAGGTTCATTTTCCACTTGTTGAGGGGGTTCAGTTTCCTGAACAGGTTCAATGGTTGGGGGAGTGGGAGATCTGGGTGATCTGACTGGTGAGGGTGAGGGTGAGAGTGTTTTGTGAGGAGAGGGTGGTGGTGATGATTTTTGAGGAGAGGGTGGTGGTGATGATTTTTTAGGAGAGGGTGATGGCGATTTGGAAGTGGGCATGGGCGATCTTTCTTTCTGGAAGATCTTGGTGAGAGGCAGAGAATAAGATGGTGATTCTTCCTCAGAGTGCTCCACTCCAGTTCCTCTGACAGCTTTCTCTCCTTCATCTTCGATCATCTGCTCGTCCCTTACTTCACTGGCAGTGTGCTCAGAACTGACTGCTATCCTCACTTCTGATTCAACCTGAATCAGATCCTCCATTCTGTGAACTTGCTGAGCAGAACTAGGAGCAGTCTTCAGAGGAGAAGTAACTCTCTTCTGACGTTTTCGTTGAGCATCTGGTTTCTTGGCCAGATCCTTCCTCTTCAACCTCTTCTCTGGAATGGCCGTTCCCTGCGCTTCTGAAGATACAGTTGCCTTTTCTTTTCCCTTCTTTACTCCCTTTGGTTTGGGCACATAAGGAGTAGGGTACTCATCAGATTGTCCAGGCAGAGGCTCATCCTTGCCCAAGATGGCCTTGTGCTTTGCTTGATACACCTTCGCACCATTCTCATTCCATTCATAATTTTTTGGCAGCTAGTCTGACAGAATGATTGAGATTTTGTGCATGAAGGAGCACTTGGAAGATAAGCACACTTCATTCCTCTGGGTCAGATCGAACTTCCCCGAGTCTTTCCGCAGTCTTTTCTTGACCATACCCAACCAATCCATATCTGAAGCCTTCTTAATGATTGCAATCATGACACTGATCTTATAAGAAGTGACAGCATCAAGACTGTAAGTTGAGCACATAATCACCTTCTGAACGATCTCAAGGAGAAGGCAATATTTCCTCTTCAGGTAGGAGGCTTTGACATTCGTTGTATTCTCCTTGTTTGCTGGTCTCAACAGTTCGGCTTCAAGAAAGTCCTTTTCTCCTACATCAGTCGTGTAGGTTTCTGGGTTGATGCTTCCTCGAGTGAGACCGAAGATCCTCTGGAGATCATCATTCAACACTCGTACTTCCAATCCTCCAACGGAAGAAATTAAGTCAGCATCAATGTCCTCGTCCTTCTGTAGATTGTAAGAAATTCTAGGGCTTCATGAGTGTGGACTATGTTCTGATGTCTAGAGCAATATTGTTCAAGTCCGCACGCTCGCAAGCACTCCAGAATTTCTAGCGATTCAGGATCTGAGGTGATTGAAAATACTACATATTTCTCATCAATGATATCTTTCTTCATTGATGTGAAGTTGCAAAACTTTTTCCCTTGGCCCTGTCGTGCAACAAGATATGTCATTTCTGTATGATATGCAAATTGATGTTAGTTTGAGTAAATTATTTCAATAATCTCAGTCAAACCAGCAATCTAAGCATCAATTAAGCAAGTGAGCGTATAGATCGATGCAAATATAAATTACAGAAACATAGCAGCACGACTAATAATCAGAGTGAATTAAAATCATGCAGTACTTAAAAAAAAATTACCAGAAATTGATTCGTAGGATTGAGAAATCGTGAAAATAGAATCAATTGATTTTGGAAAATAAATTTCTGAAGATTTTAAAAGTTTGATCTTTTAAGAAATTGAGAAGACGAAGTAGTGGAAAGAAGGTTTTCTGAGAAAGATTTGGATTTATAGTATGCAAGGGAAACCTTTTTGCACAAATTTCCAAAGGTACTCAAGTGTCCGTGTTTTGAAATCAGTGGTTGAGATTAGTCGTCCAAAAAGTGTTTTAATCTCAAGGTTGAGAAAAGTAGTCTTCTCGTATTTTGGACTCGAAAATTTTTAATAAAACGCATTAAATACACATTCCCATGTCCGCATTAAATGTTTTGCAGTGCATGCGTCACAAAGTTAAGAGAAGGCAGAGTAAAAACTAATTTATTTAAATAAAGCATATAAGATGTTCAGAAAGGGATAAATAAGAAACGTATCTGACTGATTGATATTGTAATCAACCAGTTACCACTGTGATTTGATCTGGTTGGCTTGATTACTTGTTGATCTTACTGATGGTAGCCTATACCTTAGCATTTCCCAACAATATTTCACTCATCTGATTAGATTCCTGTTTATTCTTCTTCGTTACTTATCTGATCCACTTATCTGATTCTCTTATCTGATCCTCTTCATCCTTCAGTCTTCTTCTATTCAGGTCGCATTTCCTATGCACTTAAGTCGTACTCCCGCCAAAACATTTACTTCGGGGAGTCAAAAAGTCACCTCGATTCCCAAATCGGAGCGATTTGATATTCCGTAAAAATGGTATAGATACACTGTGATTACTCACACCGTCAACTCATCCAACCATCGGCCGCGTGTTCCTTACGCGTTGTCGATGCAAATTTCTCTTAAGGTCTTCTGAGAAAATAAATTTGCATTTATACCCCTATTTTTCTCCCATAAATTGGCCTGGGGTGTTAGGAAAACAACACAACATAAACTATTCATCTTCTTTAGCTTATCCTTCATGTTTTCGATGAATCCCTTATTTCCGGTGAAACTCCCGGCAAAAGCCTTTAACCGTTCTCCAATGATTTCAGCTTCTCAAATCAACCCTGTGTGTTCCTTCACACTGCTTTTGTCGTCATCGAAGATTACACATACGATCAATGCAAAGCTTCTTTACCACCGAGGCGGCGGATCTACTATAGCAAATGAGAAGGCACTTCTCCTAACCGTATGCACCTTGTGTGCCTATCGAGATGACAAAATTAGCATCAACAGACTCAGTCTGATACAAAACATGGGTTTGGTACACGGTCTACATCAGATGAAAGCTGATCTTCGTGTATCAAACTCAATATTTGCATGTGACAATAGTGGTCGTATGGTCTTTTTGACCAACTCTTTGGCACTTGTGTCCCATTTAACAGCTGGAGAGCCCATTGATTTTAGGTCTAGGGGCTCCTGGCTTAGACATCCTTCAAGGCCGCTCTCGCTCCTCACTCCGAAGCTCTGAGGGTGGCTCAGGATTATCTTAAAGCCTCTCACACCCCTTTTAGGGTCGGGGGATAATGAGAGCATCAAGCTCTAAAATCTTTAAAGCCTCTCTCCCCTTCCCTACCTAGGGTTAGGCTTAGGGTTTATGGTTTATGTACTGACCTCCGGGTCTTCTTGTACTTGTAACTTGTAATGTAAATCTGACCTCCGGGTCCTTATCAATGAAAAGTTCTGTTATTTCATTGTTGTGTTGCCTCTACTTACTTATGTGATTTGTAGCTTTAAACTTACACAACTTGCTTGTTGACCGTAGCTTAATCGACTTATAAAGTATGACCTTCCAATCTGATCAGTTCCCCCTTAATCTGATATATCTTAAACTGATCAGTTCCTTGTCTGATCTTCAGATCAGCTACTTGTCTGATTGTCTGATTGGCTCCTTGTCTGATCGTTTGACCGGCTCCTTGTCTCATTGTCTGATCAGTTGAGATTCCTAACTCAACTGATTCCTCTTAACCCGGTTAGTCTCTTAACCAACTGGTTCTAGAGATCAGTCCACCTAACATTTCTGGTGCACTTTCTCCGAGATCCAGAAGCCCTAGCTCATTGCATAATTCTCTGAATCTGATCTCAGCTAGCGGCTTAGTTAAAATATCAGCTTTCTGCTTATCATTATGGATCTTTTCCATTCTGATATTCTTCTTTTCAACATGACCTCTGATAAAATGATGTCGGACATCCACATGCTTGCATCTTGTATGTAGAACAGGATTCTGAGTGATTGCAATAGCACTATTACTGTCACAGAATATAGGTACATTCTTAGCTACGATGTTGTAATCCCTCAGCTGCTGACTTAGCCAGAGCAATTGGGAACAACAGCTTCCTGCAGCCATATATTTTGCTTCAGTAGTAGATGTCGCAACTGATGTCTGCTTCTTCGAAAACCAAGAGATCAGTTTATTACCCAGAAACTGACATGTACCTAAGGTTGACTTCCTGTCGATTTTGCAACCTCCGTAATCAGAATCAGAATACCCACTAAGCTCTAGATTATCATATGATGGGTAAAATAAACCAAGGTTTATTGTCCCCGTCAGATACTTAAGAATCCGCTTAGCTGCTTCCAGGTGGCTTTGAATTGGATTTGCCTGAAATCTGGCACATACACCTACTGCAAAAGTGATATCTGGTCTGCTGGCAGTCAGGTATAGTAGAGATCAAATGAGAGCCCTATATTATTTCTGATTAGTTTTCTGACCGTCCTCATCTAGATCCATCTTGAATCCAGTCATCATAGGAATTCTGGCTTCCTTACAGTGTTGAACTCCAAACTTAGCCAATAGATTCCCAGTGTACTTCGCCTGGCAGATGAATATCCCTTCTGTATTTTGCTTGACCTGTAGACCTAGAAAGTAATTCATCTGACCCATCATGGACATCTCAAACTTCCCTTGCATCAACTTGTTGAACTTCTCACATAACTTCTTGTTGGGAGATCCGAAGATGATGTCGTCCAAGTAAATCTGAACCATCAGAGTATCTTCTCCATCTTCTATTCTGAATAAGGTTCTGTCCACTATTCCTTTAGTGAAACCGTTGTCTATCAAGAACTGAGAGAGTGTATCAAACCAAGCTCGAGGAGCTTGTTTCAGGCCATAAAGAGCTTTCCTTAAACGGTACACTTGGTCGCCTTTTTCAAAGCCTTGAGGTTGTTCAACATAAACTTCCTCTGCTAGTACCCCGTTTAAGAATGCACTCTTTACATCCATCTGATACACAATGAACCCTCTGTGGGCAGCATATGTCAGAAACAGCCGAATGGCTTCTAGGCGAGCGACTGGTGCAAAGGTCTCATCATAATCAATTCCTTCTGATTGTGAATACCCCCTAGCAACAATTCTTGCCTTATTTCTGGTTATGACATTATTCTCATCTCTCTTGTTCTTGAATACCCACTTCGTGCCAATCACGTCTTGATGAGTAGGTCTGTCCACCAATTTCCAAACTTGATTCCTCTCAAACTGTTCCAGTTCCTCTTGCATGGCTAGAATCCAGCTTGCGTCTTGTAGAGCTTCCTCTACCTTAGTTGGTTCCTTCAAAGACAGATAACAACAATACATGGCACTTTCACCAATCTGATGTCTAGTTTTGACTCTATCAGATAGGTCTTCGATAATCAGATCAGTTGGATGACTGGTTATCCAGGTCCTTCTTTTCTGATTTGCATCTATTTGGAGAACATCATCCACTTCTGATAGTAGTTCATTACTAGTGATTGGGAGTGGTGCGGAATTATGATCCACTTGATAAGAACATGTCTCAGCTGATGTTGGACTCATCATGTGTTGATGTCTGTCCGTAGGAACTTCAGGAGTTCCCCTGCATGCAGATGGTTGGGTTGATCTTTGTCTCGGTTTGCACCCAGCTTCTTCACTGACAATTGTGAGTACCTTAGGGTCTGATTGACCTGGTGAATAGCAAGATCAAGTTCTGGGATATACACTGTTACGTGTTCAGATTCTTTCTCCTTGATACTTAGCTGATCCATTTTCTGCAGTCAGTGCGGTTGGGTTGATCTGCACGCTTGTTCTCGAGGTGCTTTCTCTTGTTCAGAGGATGTCTCATCAAAGACCACATGGGGTGTTTCTTCCACAACTAGGTTTCGCCTGTTGTAAACCCTGAAAGTCTTGCTGGATGAGGAATATCCTAAGAATATACCCTCATTTGACTTGGCCTCAAAAGTCTTCAACTGACTCTTCCCGTTGTTGTGTATGAAACACTTGCACCCAAAAACATGGAAGTAAGAAACACGAGGTTTTCTGCCCTTCCACAGTTCATAGGGTGTTTTGTAGTGAACCTTTGTCAGAGAACATCCATTACGAGTGTGGCATGCAAGATTGATGGCTTACGCGCCCGAAAACGGCTTGGTGTTGCATGTTCAGCTAACATAGTGCGAGCAGCTTCCTTGAGAGTTCTATTTCTCCGTTCTGCTACTCCATTTTGTTGTGGCGTTCTTGAAGCTGACGTCTCATGCTATATACCAAACTCAGTGCAAAAATCAGTAATGAAAGAGTTCAAAAATTCTGTACCTTTATTTGATCAGATTTTTACTATGCTGACACCCTTTTCGTTTTGTAGTTTCTTGAGCAGCTCGGGTATCTTTGTTGTTGTCTCATTCTTCTTATATAAGAATACAACCCAGGTAAACTTGGAATAATCATCCACGATTACCAGAGTATATTTGCATCCGCTGAGACTGACTGGTGTAACTGGTCCAAATAAATCCATATGAAGCAGTTGCAATACTCTCATGGATCTTTGGTCGTATTCCTTGAATGAGGCTTTAACTTGTTTTCCCTGCTGACATGCGGCACATGTCTGATCCTTTGAGAATACCTCATTCGGAAGTCCCTCAACCAATGACATCCTAGTTATCTTGTTAAGAGTCTTAAAATTCAGATGACTCATTCTTTTGTGCCAGAGCCAACTGCTACTTTTGGAACTCTTAACAATTAGGCATGCATTTCTTAGGCAACTGTTCCAATCTGCTGTGTAGATCGTGCCTTTCCTTGAACCAGTTAGCAAGATTTATTGAGTAGCTCGATTCCTTATCGTACACTGATCACTCGAGAACTCAACACTGAATCCGTTGTCGCAAAATTGTGATACTGATAGTAGGTTATATTTTAAACCTTCGACATACGAGACTCCAGTAACTTGTACATCATCATTCTCTAAGGTTCCGAATCCTTTGGTAAAACCAAAGTTATCATCACCAAAGAGTACACGTGGGCCTTCTTGTTCTTTGTAAGAGCTAAGGAGATGTTTGCTTCCAGTCATGTTCTTTGAGCATCCACTATCGATGTACCAGATAGTTGCTTGTACACCTCCTTTGTTGGCCAAACCCAAACGAACCTGCAATTGAATCAGGTTTTAGGTACCCCTTTAGAATTGGGTCCTAAGGGGTTAGAGGTGGTTTTAGGGATCCATACAAACACGACACTTCTATTGTAATCAGATAGATCAGAAGGCCTGATTTGTCTCCCATAAACATCAACATAATCATACGTCTCTTTATATGCATTCTGATTGGTATGATTATTCGTGCGAGCCTTGAGTGAATTAGAAGACATGTGATTTTTCCTTACAATTTGTCTTCTTTTAACCCAGTGGGGCTCAGGTGCAGCAGCCCTAGAACTCTAGTTATAAGGGTAGGTACGACTGCTACCATTAAAAGATTCATATCTTTTTGGCATAGAAGGTCTTGACAATTTACCTTTAGCTTGCTTGTTAGGCAGCTGACCCTGATTGGGTCTCAGATTAGACTTCCTTTTGACAGGTTGTCTCTTCTGATACCTAATCTGCTGATCAGGTTGAGGTCTCTTCAGAAGAACTGGGTTCTTCTGTTGATTCCTCGGCTGATGCTTAATCAGTTGGGGTCCATTTTTGTTCCCTTTCTGATTAGGCACTTGCCTTACTTGCTCAGCAGGTCTCTTTCCCTTATCAGATACATATTTTGCTTTCTGTGTATCTTTGTCAGAGACTCGTTTGATTACACCCTTTTGGAGTGAACCAAACAGAGCTTTTGAGGATGTAGAAGGGTGGTTTTCATACCCAATTCCCTTCTTGTTAGTCGGCGTTCGAAAATAAGTGTTCATATCCTGAACAGTTTTTGATGATTTCGTGAAAACCTCTATTTTCTTGCTCAAACTATCCTCAGTAGATTTTAGACTCTCATGTAGTCGGAAGAGTTCATCAAACTTAGCTTGTAGGATTTTGAAATCATCAGCTTGTTGTTTGTTGATTGCTAGCTGTTCTTTAATCTGCTTCTCCTGATCAGAAGATTTAACCTTCAGAACTTTCAGTTCTTCAGTTACCTTCTGAGCAGCTTCAGCTGATTTCAGTTCAGCTGCTTTACTGACAGTGTTCTCTTTAACAAGCTGAGTATTTTTTATCCTTAACTTATCATTTTCAGCTTCCACTATTGTATAAGTGTCTACTGCATTATAGAGATCATCAAGCAATTGCTCAGAGTAGAGCTGCTAGTCAATCTCTCCAGCAGGTGTGCTAATTATAGCTGGTGTGGAAATTGAAAAAGCAGAAGGTTTGGAGGTTACCTCAGATTGGTCTTCCTCCTTAGCCATCAGACAGACTTCATCATCTGAAGAGAATATCAGATCTTCATGGTCGAAGAAATCATCAGCATTGCTTATCAAACAGAAGTCCTCTACTGAAGATTAGCCATAATTCTCAGAAGGCAGATAGGAATCATCAATTCCTGATGTGCAGCAACCATGGCTTTTCTGTCTCTGTAGCGTTGCTCTCTTCTGTTCCGCTTCTCTTCCCTTTCTCTTGGAGTCAGGTCTGGACAGTCGGCGCTGTAGTTACCTGGTTTCTCATAGTCGAAGCATGATCCTCGATCCACAGAACTTCTTCTGCCAGGTGAGTCACTTCGTCTGTAGGATCTGTCAGGTGACTTTCATTTCTGATTGTAATCTGAACTTCTTCTCTCAGATCTGTTGTCTCTTCTCTCATCTGACCGATCATCTCTTTTCTTATCTTCTCTGTGATCCCTTCGGTCATCAGATCTGGTCCTTTCTGGAGATCTGTCAGTTGGCCTCCTGTTTCTTCCTCTGCTGTCTTGATAGTCCCTGTAGAATCTGCGATACTTACCAAGTTGAATGTTAGATCTTTCAAGTTTCCTGGTAAGTAAAGTGATCTGTTCAGCTTGGCTTATTACGTTTCCAACAGGTTCAGTGGCCTTTGATCTGTTGTTGGTTGCTTTGAATGCAACTGATTTTGATGTGGAGGTTGTGGCTTCAGCAGGCGACTCGTCTTCTTCTTCTTGCCCTCTTTCGATCAGATCGAACTTATGGACTTTAAGACTTAGTGATGGTCCCGGTTGAAAACCCATTTTGCGCGTGCGGAAGCATAACATTTTATGTGATGCATATAAACAGGGGTGAGGGCAGAGTGATTCCAATTTTTTGCGTTTTAAGCTCATGTGTGTTGTTTTGCTTATAATCGAATGTGTATGACAAGTAAGAACATAAAGTAGTAAAGAACACACGATTTTATAGTGGTTCGGTGTCCAACTCCTACATCCACTCTTCCCTATCATCAGGGGCACCTACTTAACCAACTGGACTTAGTTTAACGTGTTAGTCCAACACCCAACAGATGTTTACCGAGTTCACACTCAAACGGGACTTATCACCCTCACGGGACTGCCTACCCTCCCTTTCGGGATTGCTAGATGTTTACCGAGTTCACACTCACCTACAAACTTAATCGACTCTTGGGTTTGGGTATAAGATTGTTTGGTTTCCAACTAGGGTGAGATTTTCCCTTACATTTGTTTAGCCTCAATGCTAAGGTTGGGAAAATCTCTCTAAGCTTAGGATATGGCATTTATGCTTAGATCTAGGGTAGAACACTTTTGGATATGCATGTATGTATTTCTTGCTCTGTGTTCTATGGTGGAGATGTTAGATGATTTGGCTCTGTAGCTTCAATGGTGTTTTTCACACACTTCCTCACATTTCCACACAGAATAATGAAGGAAGAACTTGTATTTATAGTGTGGATTTGAATGTTACCATTGGAAGGAGTCACATTCAAATCCATACTATTCTGTAGCTTTTTGCAGCTTTTCCAGGCTGGTTGTCTTCCTCTCATTGGTCCACGTCAGCTGAATCTAACGGCTATATTCTTCAGGATTATCTAATCCTCGGCTTCTTCAAACAAGGCTTCCTTGGACTAAAGGATTCTTGATTGCGGACTTCTCCCAAGCGGACCTTATTCTTCGAACATCTTGGACATCGGGCTAAGCGAAGTTGATCTTCATGGTCGAGACATCGACCCCGGTCCTAGCACTTTTCGAGGCTAAAGCCCGATCATCGGTAGCATTCTAATTCTCGATGAACATGACTTGGATGACTTCTCCATGACTTCTGTAAGATCGATATCTGATTTACGGTTTTCGATATCGATTTCTTCTCGCTTTGAGAGATCGGCTCAATCCTTAGATCGATTATAGCATCGGTCAAATATCGGTTTATCGCCAGTTAGTACATCGGGTTAGCATATCGGTTTACTACCAAAATCGATCTCAATCGCGTCGATCTTGATCATCTGCTCATCTTTATATCTTATCTCGATCCGTCGATCTCGTCGGTCTCACTTGCTTTCCTCTTACGATCTGCAACTTCTTTTACGATCTTCCGTCGGTTTCTTTTTCGATCGGCTTATGCGCTCTTGATCACCATATCAGTCATTCGGTCATCGATCAAGGTCATCCGGTCATCGATCTTCCGATCGGTGGCTTAGCTTTTCTTCTTTTTCGATTTTGTTCAAATTTCATGATTAACTCGGAACTCATCTCACTCATCGATCTCGATTAGTCTCGCTCAGCAAGCCTAAATCGATCTCGATCATCTACGCCCGATTTTTGAGTTCCCAATTTTTGTTCTCGTTCCCCCCAACTTGTTTATCGAGATTAGCTTGAATAACACAAGTTAATAATGTTTTGGCATAAATTATCAAAACTAAAATATCCCAACACTTAGGAACAAGCTACTTGGCTTCATCTTGGCAATGTCTTGGCAATCCTTGATTACCGAGACTTTCATGTCCCATTTCTTGGTGAGAGATCTCAAGATCTTGTAGTTGATGTCTTTGTCTGACATCTCTCTTCCGAGTTCTCGTAGCTTGTTTACTGACATGGTGATTCTCCCATCGAGCACATTGATGGTTTCATTTGGCAACATCTTAAGCTTCTCGAACTTCACCAGTTCAGCTTGTAATCTGTTGTCTTTGATCTGATCATTTCCTTCACACATCTCAGCAAGCGTATCCCACATCTGTTTAGCTGTCTTGAGATACTTTATCTTTTCTTTGGTGATCTTATCCATGGTCTTCATGATTATATGCCTGGCTATTGTATCCAATGTATACAACTTTCTTTCTTCTGCATCCATCAGAGCAGGACTCTTCCTGACAAGGCTTCCATCTGCAAAGTCTAGATCACCTCCAACAGCTGGGTTGTCGTGATATATGATGATGGATCCTCGTTCAATGACTTCCATCATTCTGCCGCTTATTGACCCCAGATGGTTGCACATATATATTGTCTAATCTGCATACTCATCAATTGAAAATTTAGGCAAATCATGATACATACCAGAGGTATTATCCATGCTGAGTGATTTTGAAAATGTATGAGTTTTGAAAATGGTTTTTCAAGATCTGTTCAAGTGACCACAAAGATTCTTCCTCAAGAACCGATGATACTCAAAGCCAGTGGTCTGTAGAACCTGGCTCTGATACCACTTGTAGGTCCCGAACGGGTTTCGTGAGGGCAGAAGTCTAGAGGGGAGGGGTGAATAGACTTCTAAAAACTCTTTCGTGCAGATCAGGAGTGATTGCAGTTTGCCTGATCAGAGTGCAAGTGAATCAGTTTGGACTGATATTCAATCTTACTGAGTGCCTGAGGGCAGATTAGTTTGATATCTGTCAGTTTGACTGATAGTGCGGAAGCTAGTTTGTACCCGTGTGAAAAACCAGTTTTATCAAATCAGATTCTCAAGTCAGTTTTCAATCGACTGACTAAGATGTAAACCTGATCAGATCAGTTGCTTGGTGCAGACTGATATTAACTCAGAATATGTATGCAGTTTTAAGCTCAGTTGTGTGTAATAGTGTAAAGCAATAAAGAGCAAGTAAATGCACACAAGATTTTTATAGTGGTTCAGACAATCGGTCCTACGTCCACTCTTCCCTTAACACAAGGGGCACCAACTAAACCAACTTAACAGACTGGACTTAGTTTAATGTGTTAGTCCAACACCCAACAGATGTTTATCGAGTTCACACTCAACCGATCCCAGAAATCAGAACTAGAATCCCTAGTCTGAAATCTTGCAAAAACAAACTTAACCTAACTTTGAGTTTGGGTAAAGATTTGTTGTGGTTCCAACTGGAAATCTATCCTAGTGTTTATGTAGCCAAATGCTAGAGGATGAGATTTCTATGCTAAGAACAATGGGATGAACACTTAAGAATAATCTTCTAATTCGGTGTTCTTCGAGCGGAAATTCTGCTATAGTTTTTGCTTCTTTTTCAGTCTGCTCGATCCGGTGTGTTTTCTTCACTTTGAAGAGCAATCCCATTTTATAGACCACGAAATCAAAGAGCCATTGGAGAGCAATTTGAATTTTGGGATATATTTGGTAGGTTTGTAGGATTTGATGTGACGTGCTCCGAATATCGGCATGGCCGAAGGCATGATTAGTGCCGTTTGTGTCCGCAACGTCGAATCCTGTATTGTTAGCTCTTTTTGTGCACGTGTCGCTTTCTCTTTAGCTTACGAGTACGACACTTCAATATTTTTCCTTTTGACGATTGATATTCCTTTTGTAGAATATTCGTCTTGTGTGGTGTACCATTTTGGTTGATGTCAGGTGTGAGCTGACCTGATCAGATAATTGATCAGTCTACCTGATAGAGTCTTCTGATGCAGATTGTCTTAGCACAATTTGCAGACTCGACTGATGTAGGTCTTCTGGTCTTTTGGTAGTCTTCTGATCTTTAGGTTACTCGGAGTCTCAGTGTCTTCAGTCATACTGAGTCTTTCAGGTTTGTTACTGAGTCTTCAGGCTTATCTGAGTCTTCAGGTTTATCTGAGTCTTCATGTTTATCTGAGTCTTCAGGTTTATCTGAGTCTCAGTGTCTTCTGTCTTCACCTGATCATCTGACTTCTTCTTGTCTCCTGACTTGTCTTAGTCTTCTGATCATCTGACCTTATCTGGTCATCTGATAATATGACCTGACCTATACATATTGAGTTCCCCCTCAATATGTGACCTATCTTTTACATCAGCTATCTATACATTTCAGCTGGTCATCTTAATTTGATTCTAAGTCATCAGTCAGCTAACAGATCTGACTGGTCCTATTACAACCTGTTTTGGAACTTCCATCAAAACTAAATAAAATTTCCCAACAGTCAATAACTCTGAGCATCGATTATCCTCAGTTGTATTCATTGTTGAGCTCATATTCATTTCCACATTCTCCCATTGGTCCTGTGTCATAGATGAATTTGAAAGAAGCCCGCCAATCACAACAATAATTAGGGGAAGCCTCTGGCACCTCTTAACAATCTTCTTTCCGCTTTCTTCTAATTCGGGAGGACAAATTCCTTCTACAAATTCCTTCTCACAAAATAACTCCCAACTACGTTCATCATCTAGAAATTCCAACGCTAGCCCCATGGAGTCAAAGTGATTAGCTACGTCGAGTATCCTAGTAGTTACTACAATTCGACTCCCGTTACACTCATTTGGAAAGAAACACTTTATCTCATCCCACACTTCAACACTCCACATATCATCCAGTACAATCAAATACCTCAAACCCGACAAAATTTTATGTAATTGCTCGCCTAATTCAATTCAATTTCAGTTAACTGCTCCCCTAATTCATGTCAGTTTTTTCATTAAATTTTTCTAAGCAATACAGAATTCGAAAAAGGATTACCCTCACATTGTACCCCTCAGATATAGTAACCCAAACACGAACATCAAAGTGGCACACAACAATCGAATTATCATAAACATTTCTGACAAGAGTAGTCTTACCTATTCCACCCATACCAACAACGGGGATGATTCTCCGATCGGATCGATCTCCTATCATCTCCTCCAAAATTTGACCAAAATAACCCTCGAATCCCACCATATTACTCTTTCCAGCGGTGAGAGTCCGTACCAAAGAAGCAGCCACGGAAGAAAAGGGCGTAGATCGAGCTTTAATTCTCATAGCCTTTTCCATTATACAATCCATGTCTTCGATTGTTTTGCATAGATCGAGCTTCAATTGTTGTATGCAGGACGTCCTCAATTGAATTACCTCCAGAAAAGTGGACCAAAATATATCGGCGGATTCATTTAGAATTTGATCCATGATGTGCGATTCGATAGCATCTTCAGTAGCGTGGACTGCGGATGCGATCTGCCTCTCTAAGCCTTCGGTTTCAGTTTGCTACTTTCGTAACAAGTGTTATTTTTCTCTGTGAAATTGTTGGGATTGTTGGAGCCTGAGTGAGACGGGGATGCAGCACACGGGAGATGCTCGACCAGTGCTCGAGGTCGAGCACTATTGCTTGGTCGCGCCCCCTTTCCAGTGCCATCAAGGCGCTCGAGCAACCTACCTTATCGAGCAGAACCGCTCGACCAAAGCCTCTGGTCGAGCTGTTCCGGAAGCCTGAATGCAGAATTAGGGCTTCGACCCAGCCTCTTATATATATACTTTTGACTCATTGTATTTGCCTCTTGTACTAAAAACACACAAAAATAGTGAATCTCCTGGCTTGGTAGTGCCCCAAGACGTAGTCATTCCTGACGAACTGGGTAACCAAATTGTTTGTTCCTTAATTCGTTGTTCCATTATTTTCTCTATAATTGCTTGTTTAAAATCCTAACAATTGGTATCAAGAGCATCAGGTTAAAGGGATCTGTGGAGAGCAATTATGATGGCTGAAGAGAAATCGCCTGTTGAGAAGTTTGATGGAACAAATTTTGGATTCTGGAAATTGCAGATCGAAGATTACCTGTACGGTAAAGATCTGTATCAACCGTTGGGTAAAAAACCTAAAGAGATGAAGGACGACAAGTGGAAGTTGCTGGATAGGAAGGCGATGAGTGTGGTTCATCTGTCGTTATCCAGGAACGTCGCCCTACATACGGTGAAAGCAAAAACCACAAAGGAGATGCTAGAGATTTTGACTGAGATGTATGAAAAACCGTCTGCAGCGAACAAGGTTCATCTAATGCGGAGGTTATTTAACCTGAGGATGGCAGAGGATACTGTGGTAGCCAACCATCTCAATGAGTTCAATATGATCATAGCCCAATTGAGCTCGGTTGAGATTGATTTTGATGATGAAGTTCAAGCCCTAATTTTGTTGTCATCTTTACTAGAAAGTTGGAGTGGAACGGTAACGACTGTTAGTGCTTCAACGGGTAAAGTGAAACTAAAATTTGATGAGGTAAGAGATCTGGTCATGAGCGAAGAAATTTGCAGGAAAAAGTTGGTTGTGGCCTTGAGTCCGGGAAACAGAGGCAGATCTGAATCCAAGGGGAAGCCAAATTGGGGTAGATCGAAGTCAAGGGGCAAAGATAAGCCCAAGAAGGATAAGAGTGAAGTTGAGTGTTACAAATGTCATGAACTTGGTCATTACAAAAGGGAGTGTAAGGCACAAGGGAATGAACCAAAGAAGAATGACAACTCAGCCAACGTTGCCACTGATGAGGACTCAGATGCATTGATTTTGAGTGTAAGCAGTCCATTGGAGTCGTGGGTGTTAGATTCTGGAGCATCGTTTCATTCGTGCAGCAGTGCTGACGTAATGGAGAAGTACACTTCCAGGAACTTTGGGAAGGTTTATCTAGCTGATGATGAGCCTCTGGAAATCAAAGGGAAGGGAAATTTTCAGATTAAGACACCAAATGGGACTGTGTTACAGTTGAAAGATGTGAGACATATTCCTGGATTAAAGAGGAATATGATTTAAGTTGGGCAGCTTGATGATGAGGGCTACAAGGTTACTTTTGGGTGTAACTCGTGGAAAATATCCAAAGGTGTCATGGTAGTGGCTCGTGGAAAGAAAGAGGGAACGTTGTATATGACAGGCAACACCCGGGACAGCATTGCTCTTGCAAGTGAAACAGGGAATGCGAATTTGTGGCATTGTCGCCTTTGCCACATGAGTGAAAAAGGGGATGAAAGTTATGTGCTCGAAGGGTAAACTGCCAGACCTCAAGACAATTGACATTGGTTTGTGTGAGGACTGTGTATTCGGAAAACAGAAAAGGGTGAGTGTTTTGAAGGGATGCAGAGCTTTAAAGAAGCAGAAGCTGAAGTTAGTTCACAGTGACTTGTGGGGTCCAGCACCAGTGACATCCCTTGGTGGAGTATCATATTACTTGACTTTTATTGACAACTCTACGAGGAAGGTATGGGTTTATTTCTTGAAAAATAAGTCTGATGCCTTTAATGCTTTCAGGAAGTGGAAGGCTCTTGTAGAAACTGAGACGGGTCTCAAGGTGAAGTGTTTGAGATCTGATAATGGTGGAGAGTACGAGCTCCGAGAGTTCAAAGGATTCTGTGAGGCGAATGGAATCCGAATGGAGAAAACCGTGAGAGGAACCCCACAGCAGAATGGCGTGGCAGAACGTATGAACAGGACCCTATGTGAACGTGCTAGAAGCATGAGATTGAAGTGTGGGCCAAAAAAGATGTTTTGGGCAGAGGCGCTAACACAAAGAACTTACTTGATAAACAGAGGACCCTCAACTCCTTTGGAAAATGGCATACTAGAGGAGGCCTGGTCGGGAAAGGAGGTAAATCTGTCTTTTTTCGAGTATTTGGGTGTGTTGCATATGTTCATGTTAATGCTATGAGTAGAAGTAAATTAGATGCTAAATTTGTTAAGTGTACGTTTGTTGGATATGGCGGTGATGAGTTTGGCTATCGATTTTGGGATGAGGAAAACCGAAAGATAATTCGTAGTCGAGATGTCATATTTAATGAACAGGTGATATACAAAGACAGGTTGGGGATATCCAAAGAAGGTGGTTCTGAAACTCAGGTTGTGGAGTTAGACATTTCGAACTCAGGTGGGAGCAAGGGGGTTCTAGATGATCAGGTGATTGTTGAGGAAGAACCAAGTACACCACCACCAACAATTCCGCTGAGGAGATCCACGAGAGATCAGAGATCTACTAATAGGTATTCACCCTCCCTTCATTATTTATTGTTAACTGATGGTGGTGAACCTGAATGTTATGAAGAGGCCACACATAGTGAACAGGTGGACAAGTGGAAACTTTCAATGGATGATGAGATGAATTCATTGATGACCAACGGAACTTGGGAGCTAGTTGAGCTTCCTAAGGGCAAGAAAGCACTGCATAACAAGTGGGTTTACAGAATAAAAGAGGAGGCTGATGGAAGCAAACGCTACTAGGCAAGATTGGTTGTGAAGGGGTTTCAACAGAAACATGGTATTGACTATAATGATGATTTTACTCCAGTGGTGAAGCTAACTACCATTCGATTAGTTCTGAGTCTGGTGGCTGCAGAAAATTTGGTGTTAGAACAGATGGACGTGAAAAGCGTCTTTCTTCATGGTGATTTAGATGAGGACATCTACATGAAGCAACCGGAGGGATACTTGTCTAAGGGGAATAGTGAGCTAGTTTGCAAATTGAAGAAGAGCTTGTATGGTCTGAAACAAGCTCCATTACAGTGGCCATTGCTGTTACTTCAAGAGGTATGATGATGGTTATATCATTTTGCTATTATATGTTGATGACATGTTAATAGCAAACTCTAGTGCTCGGGAGGTGAGCAAATTGAAGGAAAAATTATCTGAAAGGTTTGCTATGAAGGACCTTGGAGAGGCCAAGCAAATCTTAGGAATGCGAATCGATCGTGATAAGGTGGTAGGAAAGTTGTATCTTTCACAGGCTGAATACATAAAGAAAGTCTTGGAGAGATTTAGTATGGAAGATGCAAAGCCAGTTCGGGTCCCGTTGGGAAGTCAGTTCAAGCTATCCAACAAGGACTCACCTAGTAGCGAAGAGGAGCGGACCTACATGCAAAGCACTCCGTATGCTTCAACAATTGGAAGTTTGCTGTATGCTATGGTGTGTACAAGACCAGATATTGCACAAGCGGTGGGAGTTGTTAGCCGGTTTATGGGCAATCCGGGTAAGCAGCATTGGGAGGCAGTAAAGTGGATCCTAAGATACTTGAGAGGTACTACTGAACAAACTTTGTGCTTTGAGGGCAAAAGCGTTGGGTTGGCAGGATATGTTGATGAAGACTTGACATCAAATGATCTCGACAAAAGGAGGAGTACGACAGGGCATGTGTTTACTTTTGGTGGTACAACAATCTCTTGGGCTTCTAAGTTGCAAAAGATCGTAGCTCAGTCCACTGCAGAAGCAAAGTACGTTGCAGTCACTGAGGCTAGCAAAGAAATGGTTTGGTTGCAGAATCTGTCGTGTGAGTTGGGGAAGGAGCAAAATGATAGTATTCTGTACAGTGACTGTCAGAGTGCTATTCACTTGGCAAAGAATTCGGTCTTTCACTTGAGGACAAAGCACATCGAGTTGAGGTATCATTATATTCGTTACCACATTGAGAATAAGATCTTACAGCTGATGAAGATCCGGGGAAGTGAGAATCCTGCTGACATGTTGACTAAGGTTTTGACCTTAGAGAAGTTGAAGTTATGCATGACTTCAACTGGCCTTGGAAACTGAGCATAAGGCCCGGCACTACTACCAGTGAGAGAGACCGTTGGAACGGAGGAGACAAGTTACAGTTGGAGTCAGTCTCCAGGTGGGAGATTGTTGGGATTGTTGGAGCCTGAGTGAGAAAGGGATGCAACGCACGGGAGACGCTCGACCAGTGCTCGAGGTTGAACACTATTGCTCGGTAGAGCGCCCCCCCCTTTCCAACGCCATCAAGGCGCTCGAGCAGAACCGCTCGACCAAAGCCCCTGGTCAAGCGGTTCCGGAATCCTGGACGCGAAATTAGGGCTTCAGCCCAGCCTCTTATATATATACTTTTGACTCATTATATTTGCCTCTTGTACTGAAAACACACGAAAATAGTGAATCTCCTGGCTTGTTAGTGCCCCCAGACGTAGTTATTCCTGACGAACTAGGTAACCAAATTGTTTGTTCCTTAATTCGTTGTTCCATTATTTTTTCTATAATTGCTTGTTTAAAATCCTAACAGAAATCTAACAGGTAATGAAGGCGTTTGAGAAGGGATTTGGTGAGTTTGGTGTCAATTGTCAAAAGAAGTGGAAAGGCGAGGATGATTCCGGATGTGGTCCAGGTTATTGATTAGAGAAGATAGCGCTGCATAAGCTGCCATCTCTGTTATCTTACTTTGAAGTTTCAAAAAAAGTTGAAGCAAATAATGGATGGAAGATCAAGATGACGAGGTAGTCGAAACCAAAAGTTGGATTATTTATTTATAAACCTTCTCTTTATTGCTTAAAAAAAAACCTTTTTTTGGTCGGAAAAAAAAACCTTTTCTTTATTAAATGTATAAACAACTCCATATATTCAGTGTATTTTTAATCCTGTAATTTTGAATAATTTCATTTTGAGTACTGTAATTTTTTTTTTTAATTTTAGTTCTAAATGTGTTAATTTTAGTTTTTTATTTTATTTTTTACCGAAATAAGCATTTACACCTCAAATGACACTTCAAAATTGATTTTTTTGTTTGTTACAATGACAGTCCAATTGTATAGGTTGTCGTAAAATTTTAAAAATCTTAATTTTGAAGTGTCACGTGATGTGCACATACTTATTCCGGCGAGATTTTAAATTTTCTGATCAAAAAGTACTGAAATTGGCACATTCAGGACTAAAATTAAAAAAATAAAAAGTTACAGAACTGAAAATGAAATCGTCCAAAATTACAAGACAAAAAATGATATTTTCTAATAAATTTATTTTGTTTGTTAAAATTTAAAAATTTGTCTTTTTTTACTTTATTTATATTATACTTCTTCAATCCCACTATAAGTTTCTCAGTTTTCTTTTTAGTCCATCCCACAATAAGTTTTCCCATCCATAAATAAAAAAAAGTAATTCACTCATTATTCATAAGTTTATCCTCACTTTTCACACAATATTACAAAACATGTCATTCACTACTTCACTCATTATTCCACATACTTTTTTTTCCTCTCTTCCAATTCTCAAAACTACCATTCATTTTTATTATTTTATTATTATTTTTAATTTAAACACCCAAAAGAAATGGAAAAGTTAAAGAGGGACGGAGGTAGGGCCAGATTTAGGGGGCGGGCTGATGGGGCTCAAGCCCAATACAACTCTTCTCCAAGATTTTTGTATTATATATATTATTATATGCAATTAATTTAGATTGTCCAATCTATCTAAACTTAATTTGTTTCTAACTCAATTAAATTATTTTTTTGAAATAGAAAATACCCAAAATTAGGGGTGGCAATTTCAGCCACGAGACGATAGCACGACACGAAAACGATATGATAATTGCGGGTTAGTGTTTAGCCTTATCGTATTCGTGTCGTTATCGTGTAAACACTGTAAGGACACAAAATTTTCGTGTCGTGTTCGTGTCGTCTTCGTGTCGACCCGATAAGTTTGAATTAAAAATATTTTATTATACATATGACTTGATATTTTATAATTTTATTAGATATTTTTATTTTTTATTGTGTCATATTGTGTTAACATGTATTATCGTGTCATATCGTGTCGTGTCATATCGTATAATATCAAAATTTTAATATAAATTCTATTTTAAAATTTATTTATTTTTCTTATTGTGTCATATCGTGTCGTGTCGTGTTGACACGAAATTTTTTGTGTTCGTGTCGTGTTAGTACGGATTCTTATCGTGTCGTGTTCGTGTTTGGCCTTATTGTGTCATGTCACTATCGTGTCGACATGAAACACGACCCGATAACACGAATTGCCACCCCTACCCAAAATTAACACACTAATTTAAAAGAAATCTCAGTCTCAATCTTTTTTATTTATTTGTACAGTCACACATATTTAATTAATTAACTCAAAATATAAAATATTATTTAATCTAAACTCATTCATAGATTAATTTTCACGACGTGTTCTTTTATTTTGACAATTAAATTTACTAATATAACAGTATATGAGCAACTTACTAAGTCTACATATAGTGTAATTGACATGTATTATAAAATAAATATTGTATTAGTTTTACATGTGAATAAATCTTTCAATTTTCTTTTGGGCGTCTTTTAATTTTATTGTTGAAATTTTATGACTTTGTTTCTGATTTCTTATCCCTATTAAATTTATCTTTTCATTTTATTAAGTATATATATATAGGGGAAGCACAAATTTTAAATCTAACAGTATATGAGCAACTTACTAATTCTACATATATAGGGCAAATTCAACTATAGTATCCACGTAATCCCCTCATACGGATTTACACACATTTGCCAGCGTTGAATCTGAGACGGAATTTGCTAGGAAAAATCCTATTCTAGATTTATGGATAAATTAAGTTTTCTTGTAGTGATTAATAAATCCCTAGGATGTCCTATATATAGGGGAAGCCTAGCTTAAAGATTAAGCAATCTTTATTAGGAAGATATTTCTTAATCTTGCAAATCATATCTCTTAGATATGATTTCCCTAAATATATTTTCCTACAATAATATTCCATATATTATTTTGGAATTCCTATTTAATTAAATCTAATTTAATTAAACAATAATAATTAATTCCAAATTAATATATTATTAATTAATTCTCCATAAATTAAATATTAAATCCAATTTAATACTTAATCAACCAACTATAATCCATACAAGGGAATTACTTGTTGTGTGACCCATAGACCCTCATATATCGAGCGATTAGTCAAACTAACGGTCTTAATTAAACCTTAGACAATAAATTAGACATTCTCAATATATGAAGTACGTTGTGAGAAACGTGCAACTACTTGTAACTATAACGTGGGCTATTGCGATATCTTCCTTCCATTCACGAATACTCGATTAGTCTTAAACATGATGAAGTGTCTATTCAAATAACTTAATCATATTATCTCTAATCACTAATTGATCACTTGTGTCACACTTAGCCACAAAGCTCAAGTTGACGTGCATTGACCAATGACTTTGATCCAATTATGCTGAGAAGATGACTATTCTCTCTAAATTCTCTTTGATGAATGAATCTTATTCTTGGCTCAACTACCACGCACATGCACTTCGTGATGAACCCAATCCAAGCCATATCTACCCATGGAAGGGTGCAAGCATCGGTCATGGTCAAAGTTCATCACTCCAATGTCGTGCGTATTGACATCAAGTCAAAGGAGTATCACATCGCTCCCACTAAACGAGACACTCGTAGGCACATATAGTGAAACTACATCAAACGGTTTCTCGGATGAGTATACCAATACCCTCTAAGGTATCTGTGCATCCATCATGAGATACCTAGTATATCGTAGTAAGTGAGATCTTACTACACTCTCTAAGAGTATGATGCAGATCGCACACCAATCTCAATTGCATCATCAATATCACATTCTTGATAATCCTTGATCGGGGCTATTTGAGAATCATGCTTAAGTCATCTGAGTTCTCACAATCTCAATGACAGCAGTGATTCATGGGAACACAGGTAAGAACAAATGCAAACAACCAAACATAATATTCAAACAAGTGTAACGCCATACATTTAATATTAAATAAATAATAATAATATTAAACCAATACTGAATATTATCTTAGCATTATATCCTTACAAAAGATTGTCTCTAGGACACTAACACTAACAATCTCCCACTTGGACTAAAGCCAATCACCTACATGTCTAACCTTTAGACCATTGAAATGTCTAATGTGTACATGAACACTCAAAGCCTTGGTGAAAGGATCAGCCAAATTATCTTCTGTGAGAACACGTTCTAACTCTATCTCTCCTCTAACAATTATCTCTTGTATCAAGTGATAACGCCTCAGTGTTAGGGTTATACGTGAAAGTATGCTTTTACTTTGTATAACCTTTGTATTAAACACTTATTTACTGAAATAAATTATTTATCAATGTTGCTTTAAATATGATTGAATGTTATATATATTTATTGCAAACCGTTCGTAGCAAGCGTTACATTGTAGTTAACGTGGTGATACCAGATCACAGAAGATCACGTTAACAGTTCCTTGTATACGAGTGCATGTTTCACAACTTAGATAGATCCGAACAATCTATTGGTAGAAGTTGATGTGTAAGGCTTAGATTGACTTGTCTTGACCAAGAGATTACACTAGTCCATTTGATGCACTGAAGAGGACCTACAGAGAGGATAAACTCATTCGCATTGACTTAAGGGATGAAGAGTTAGACCTCAGTGGTTGTTGATTTCTTAATCTTTGTCACATAATAAGAACTTTGTGTAATTAGTAGTTATTGCTTTGACTTATAAATGGGAAGAGAATCATTGCGACTTCGATACCCTATGTCTTGGGCAATAATATTAATTGCACGACAGTTGCTAAATTAATACAGAGAATCGTGTGCTTGCAAAAGTCTTGCTTGATTGGTCCCCTAGGTGGGCCCGGAACCTTTATCATACCAAATCTTGCAAGTGGAATTAATTTTTCGGTATGGATAATAAAGTTGGGCTGTCCTTACTCCAAGGATAAAGATATTAATTAATATAAAGCTTTTCAATGGCTTAATTAATTAATGGACTAAATAATCTTAAACACGGGAAATAATAAATGGGAGCCATATTACCGTAATATGGTTTAAGATTGGATAGTGCAATATTAATTATATAGTGGTATTAATTAATATTAATGAGCTGAATTATATTGTGACTCAATATTGGAATTCAGAAGCTCATTGGAAGGTCCATCTTAATTCTCCTAAAGACCCCTCAAGTAGCCCAAATTATATTCCAATAAATAAAAGGTGTTTAAAATAGAATAAATTTATTGTTGCAATATTTCCTATTATTTTCGAAAATATTAAAGAAAAGAGGGAGAAGGAATTTCTTGAAAAGATTTTATGGAAATGAGATAATGTATTCTTGGAATACAAGATTATCCCATAAATTCAAGAAAACTCCCACTTGGCTTCTTTAATAGTAAATTTTCAAAAATCTTGTATAAGAATGGGAAGAAAGATTTTCTTGATTTTCTTGGAAATATTTTATGGAAGATATATATTCTTAGAATACAAGAATTTTTCATAAATTCAAGAATGTTCCAATCTTGAAATTCTTTTCTTATTTTTTGAAAATTTAGGTCAATTAAGGGTGTGAGATTTTTGTGGAAAAATACACATGGAAAGAAGAATATATTGGATATATTCAAGATTTCTTGGAGATCAAGAAAAGATCTTTCTTAGCCCTAATTGCCTTGAAATTTTCGACCACCCCTCTACTTATAAATAGGGGATGAATTTTTCATTCTCAACTAGTGTTCCATGCGTTGGAAATGTTAGAAATCCACAAAGGTGGTGCAACAATATTTTTATTTTCCTTGTTTTATAAATTGTTCATCGGAGAACCTTCCATCGGGGTTATTGGACGAGGACTTGGGAATACTTGAGAAGGACTTTTGGTGGGTATCCAGATACTTGATCCTGTCTGTCTCATATCGTCTCTCCAACGGGTACGTTTACGTAAACTCCTAGATATTCCGCATGCTAGGATCTTTTACGTGAAATTTTATTTACATGGTGTTGTTGGATTGATTATTATTTGAATTCACTTAGGTAAATTCATGCTAGTAATAATTGTTAATTTAAATTTGTGTTTATGAGGTCATCCCGATAGATCCTGGCATATGTTATTGATGGTCCCGATTTGTAAACCCAAGAACGCGGAAAATACCATGTAATGCATATAAAATAGGGGTGAGGGCAGAGTGATTCCAATTTTTTTTTTTTTTTAAGAACGATGTGTGTTTTGCTTATAATCGAATGCATAAGGCAAGTAATAACATAAAGCAAAAGAAAGAACACACAATTTTATAGTGGTTGGGACAACTCGCCCTACATCCACTCTTCCCTTCATGGGGCAACCGAACTTAACCAATGGACTTAGTTTACCGTGTTAGTCCAACACCCAACATATGTTTACCGAGTTCACACTCAAACGGGACTTATCACCCTCACGGGATCGCCTATAGATGTTTATCGAGTTCTCACTCAAACGGGACTTATCACCCTCACGGGATTGCCTACCCTCCCTTTCGGGATTGCTTAGATGTTTATCGAGTTCCCACTCACCTACAAACTTAACCTATCAAACCGATTTTGGTAAGGTTTGTTTGGTTTCAACTAGGGTGAGATTTTCCTTACATTTGTTTAGCCTCAATGCTAAGGATGGGAAAATCTCTCTAAGCTTAGGATATGGCATTTTTGCTTAGATACAATGAAGAACACTCTTGGGTAAATTTGGATATGTAATGCTCTGTGTTCTTGAATGGAGTTGCTTGAATATTTGGCTTTTAATTTCACTTACAGATCCTCCATCATCTTCTTTTGAAGATAGTGCAATGTATTTATAGTGTGGATTTGAATATTACCGTTGGAGAGTAATATTCAAATCCATACTAATAATCTTCCAAATTTTTCTTTGTCCTTTTTGACTTTGTTGTTTTGCGCTTTTATGTCACATCCATATATGTTGTTATCTTCTTATTGATCACCGCTTTTGCTTTTTTGTGTAATCTGATCTCGATCTGATCGATCATCGTTTCATCTTTGTTCGATTCCAAAGATTCGATTCGATCTGGACTACAAAATCGATTCGATTCAAGACAACAGATCGATCTGTTTCAAAGTGATCCCCGATCTGTCTGATGATCTGATTCTTTGCCGGTGATACCGATCTGCCGATTCGGACAAATTGATCTTGCCATCGATTGATCTATTCTTGCGACAAATTGATGTGATTTGCCCGATCCCGATCTGCAAGATAACCGATCTATTCTGCCTGACAAGTCAGATCGCTTCCGGGATCATCGATTCTTTGGCCGCATCGATTCAGATATCGGTACCTTTGATGATCCGCCTTTGCATCATTTCGGCCGCAGATCAAAGATGCATCAAGATTTCTTCTTCAAAAAATCAGCATGTTTCTTCTTGTTGGCTCATCGGTTTACTCGGAACTCATCCTACTCATCCGATCTTGATCGGCCTCGTTTCTGACCTAAATCGATCTCGATCATCTTCGCCCCGATTTCATGAGTTCCCCCTCAATTTGTTCTTCCGTTCCCCTCAACTTGTTATCTTGGAGATTATCTTAAATAACACAAGTTGATAATATTTTGGCATAATTAATCAAAACTAAAATATCCCAACAATTTCCCCCTTTTTGATAATGACGCCAAAACATTAAAATATATGCACTTTTACAGAGATCGGGTTTTTGTTTTAAAAGATCAGTTCAGGTGGTCACTTTGAAAAGTTGTGAACGTTTGAACTCCTGCTCTGATACCAATTGATGGTATCAGTTCAGAAATCCACATTGAAAAACAGTGACCTTTTGAACAACCCGCTCTGATACCAATTGATGGTCCCGATTTGAAAACCCAAGAACGCGGAAAATACCATGTAATGCATATAAAATAGGGGTGAGGGCAGAGTGATTCCAATTTTTTTTTTGCTTTTAAGAACGATGTGTGTTTTGCTTATAATCGAATGCATAAGGCAAGTAATAACATAAAGCAGTAAAGAACACACAATTTTATAGTGGTTCGGACAACTCGTCCTACATCCACTCTTCCCTTCATGGGGCACCGACTTAACCAACTGGACTTAGTTTACCGTGTTAGTCCAACACCCAATGATGTTTACCGAGTTCACACTCAAACGGGACTTATCACCCTCACGGGATCGCTTTATAGATGTTTCTGAAGTTCTCACTCAAACGGGACTTATCACCCTCGGGATTGCCTACCCTCCCTTCGGGATTGCTTAGATGTTTATCGAGTTCCCACTCACCTACAAACTTAACCTATCAAACCGATTTTGGTAATGTTTGTTTGGTTTCAACTAGGGTGAGATTTTCCCTTACATTTGTTTTAGCCTCAATGCTAAGGATGGGAAAATCTCTAAGCTTAGGATATGGCATTTTTGCTTAGATACAATGAAGAACACTCTTGGGTAAATTTGGATATGTAATGCTCTGTGTTCTTGAATGGAGTTGCTTGAATATTTGGCTTTTAATTTCACTTTTTGCAGATCCTCCATCATCTTCTTTTGAAGATAGTGCAATGTATTTATAGTGTGGATTTGAATATTACCGTTGGAGAGTAATATTCAAATCCATACTAATAATCTTCCAAACTTTTCTTTGTCCTTTTTGCACTTTGTTGTTTGCGGCTTTATGTCACATCCATATATGTTGTTATCTTCTTATTGATCACCGCTTTTTGTGTTTAATGATCCGATCAAATCGATCATCGTTTCATCGCTTCGATATCGATGATTCAGATCTCGATGGTGATCAAAGAAACGACATCACCAAAGCCTAACAATTGATGATTCAAAGATAAATTGTCGATCTGTCTGATTGATCTGATTCTATCGGTGAAATTGATCCGATCTGAAGATGGTGATCTGATATTCTTTACCAATTTGATCGATCTGCCTGGTGATCGATTCGATATCTGGTGATTTATTCTTTGCCTGGCCGCGATCGATCTGCCGGTGATCGATTCTGGAGCTTCCAGATCATTCTGCTCGACTGATCTGATCGGGCTGATCGATCGGAGATCGGACCGATTCGTATCAATTACAGATCACATCGGCATTACATCATTCTTTGCATCGGCATTTCTTCTTCAAAAATCAGCATGTTTCTTCTTGTTCACTCATCGGTTTATTCGGAACTCATCCTACTCATCCGATCTTGATCGGCCTAAATCTCAGATCCTAAATGCGATCTCGATCATCTTCGTCTGATTTCATGAGTTCCCCCTCAATTTGTTCTTCCGTTCCCCCTCAACTTGTTATCTATAGATTATCTTAAATAACACAAATTGATAATATTTTGGCATAATTAATCTAAACTAAAATATCCCAACAGTTATCCCAACAACTGGTATCAGAGCACCTGTTCGGGCTCTGATCTTTTAAACTGTAATTTAACTTGTTGTTCATTAAAATTGAAATTGGATAGTAGAACTGTTAGATCTGTTTTGCAGGTATCCAATTGTCATGGTATTTTAATGTGCTTATTTACATGCAAATAAATTGTTGGTTTTTAATTCGATTCGTTCGGATTCGTTTTGCCTCGTGAGAAAATTCACGAGTAGATTAGGATTTGTTTGATTTGATCAATGTAATAGACTAGTCTAGATCTAGGTTTATTTATTTTTCGTAAATAAATTATAATCGGATCGTGAACAAAGACGGAGACGGAGAATTAAAGACGGACGTCCATATGCCCGAACGTACATGATCCAAAGCAGAGCAAACGGGCTAAGAGGAACGCCTAGTGACCGCGCGCACCGCTAGGCGGGATGCGGACGGGGATGTTTGACGTCGGGCACCGAGCGATGCATGCGACGTGCACATGATGCACGCCGGACGTGCGCATGGGCTGCATGGGTGACACGATGGGCCCGGGATCCTGGACGGGCGTGCACGTGGGCGCGCGCGGACGCGTCCGGGCGATGCCATTCGCATGCTCAAGGCCGTGGGCGACGGGGCGAGATGGCCGATCCGGACCGGGGCGTGCACCTAGGTGTATACGACTCGCGTTCCGGGTCGCGAGCTACTCATTTTTTGGACGTCGTCCTAACCCAAAATGGAGGACGTTTTAAAGAATTGTTGCGGATTCAGTGGGAGCTTTTCGAGACGAACGATGAAAGCAAAAGAAGGGACGATTTCTCAAAATCAAGATTTGGAATTTAAACCATGACAGTTGGATATATGTGCCCAACGTGATTTATTTAGTCTTGATACTTGTTTTAAATTCATGCAATTTTTATTTGTTAAATGTGTTTGCATGATTTAGAATTGTCTAAAAGTAAATCTCACTTTCGAAAATTACTAAGTATGTATTGTTGACAAATTTTATTCCGGATAATAAAATTACGTCAAATTGACCTCCATATTTTATTTATTTGTGAATTCTTTTGGAGAAATTTCCCCAACGGAACGGCCAAAAGATGGATTTCACATGAATAAATTCCCAAAAAGATGATTCTGAATTATTATTAGTGGCGACGATGACCCTCCCAACGAGGCTCGTACAAAGCGAAGTAATAATTCTGTATTTAATCATGGTTATTACTTAGGTATAAAATTGATATGCATATACTTCTCTGAAGTCCCTGTCAATTTTATATTGGTCAAGTGGGAGCCGACTATTAATTTTGAATTAATGGTTTGTAACTGTTCTTGTTTGTAACCTGCTTGAATGTGTTTAAATAGATAGTTCACCCAACGTGACCTATTTAAACTGTTTTGAGATGTCGGCTGATGCATGTTCATATTGTTTTGAGATTTTGATATGAACTATGTGATCGAATTGAGTGATAATTTTGTGCTTACACAAATTGTTATTTATTCCAGTTCAGCAAGTCGAAACCTTTTAATCTACTGTATTCTATACTTAAAGACCATCAATTAACTGGTGAAAACTACGTTGTTTGGAAACTAAAAATTATGATTGTTTTAACTGCACAAGGATCCAAATGGGTGCTTGAGACACCAAAACCCGAAAAACCTGCTAAAGATACTGGTATATGGGACGAGATGGAACATAGTGAATGGGAGTTGACTAATGAATTGGTGAGGGAAACAATCTTGACAAATATGTCTGATTTGTTGAAACGCCTTCATCAAAGATTTGAATCAACTACAGACATTATGCAAAATCTCGAAGAGATGTTTGCACATTCGACCCATATAGCTATCCAGAGCATAAGGCTTGATATGGCCAAGATAAAAATGGAAGAAGGAACGACCGCAAGGGAGCACGTTCTTAGGGTTATGGTTCTCTTTGAGGAACTTGAGATTCTTGGCGAAAAATGTGATTTCAAAACTCTGCCAAAGAGCTATGATCATCCCTATCTAGAGTACCTAATGGAAGATCTAGATTTCACTGTGGATGATCTAGTAAATGCTCTCACATTGGTCGAAGAGGAAACAGAGCGCAAGAAAAAGTACTTGGTCACAAAAGGGTCTTCTTTTCCTTCTAGGCCAACTGGTGGTAAGAACGATGATAAAGAGAGGCTAAACCAAGTAGGCTCAATGTCCCTCAAGAGTGAAGGTTCAAGCAAGAGGAAACATTCGGAGTGCGGGAATTCGGGACAATTGAGGTCAGCCTGTTCCAATCCTAAGTGGAATGGAAAGAAAGGTAATTCTCATGCACTAGTTGTTGAAACTTGTTTAGCGGCATATGCTACCCACTCGTGGGTAATGGATACGAGATCCACTGATCATGTTTGGTTCACGTTACAGGGGTTCAAACTAACCCGACAACTTAGTGGAAGTGAGATACTCATCACACTGGGCGATGCTACGAAAGTAGCAGCTGAAGCAGTGGGAGACGTGC